>OX439141.1:132550900-132840376 GCA_949318255.1 Pollenia labialis
TGACGGCATATTGGACAAAATTGATGGCACACTTCGCAATTAATAAGCAGGATTCAGAAAAAAATCTTAATGTGTGAATCAAAGCAATAACTACATTTAGTCTTTGTCGATTTCGTGCTCTATGAACTTCGCGAACAGATTTATTATTTTCAAAATAAATTTCCACAATATGGAAGCGTTGTTCTAGCGTTCTAGCCAAATCTTACTGAACGGAAATATCAACGCAGTTTGATATTCTCAGCAAATCAATATAAACATTTTCTGCCAAATAGCAAATTAAAATTTGTTTTCTTTATTGAACAAAAACATTTTTTGCTGAACTTTATATTTAACCAAAAACCCAATTATTGTGCAAGCATTACAAGAAGATTAAATGAAAAAGTTTTTGTTTGCTTTTCTGTTTTTATTCCATGTAAATTTTTTCTTTTTAATTAAATTGTTTGTCGATATATTGCAACATGTTGCCCTTTATTTGCTAACACAAACAGAAAACAACAAAAGCCGAAACCACAATTGAAAAATGCAAAAAAAAAATTAAAATTGTTGTTGTACTTAATAAAACAATCATAAACAATTAAACCAAAACCACCTTAAAATGGTCGAGAGGAAAGTTTATAACAATAGAAATAAAATTACTAAAACCAACCAAATTATATTAAAAAAAAAAGCTTAAGAAATAAAATAAATCAAAAAAAACTATTTTATCATTTAGTTAAGAAAATAAATCGTAATTACTGGGTAATAAATTTTTGACTTGAATACAGTCTTGAGTTAATAGTTTAGTCTTAAGGAAGAACAAAATAACCAGTTAGTGAATGTAGTACGATTTTGTGTGGCACAGTGGAAACAACAGAACTTCGAAAAATTTTTCAAGAAAATAAGTACAAAAATAGGAAATGTTTAAAACAATAACAACATTAACCTATAAATATTACCAATTTTCAAGAAGGCGTGGCAACTCAAATATAAAAATAGCAAAATAAATCACACAAACAAACGGTGCAGAAAAGCAACAAAACTTGGCACAGCAACATTGCACGCGGAGAAAAACTATGGTTGGGCATTGTTACGGCAACGACACTATGTTTATTGTAACAATATATCGACCCCTTTGCGCGAAATTATCGTATATGCCAATTTTTTGAAATTGAGTTTTTGATGCAATCTTGTTCTACATTCAAAGAGACGTCACCTGGCAAAATATTGTAGGCGAATTCCACTTCGTCTTATCTTATCTTATCTAAGCACATGTATATTTTCATTTTCATATTGCAAGTGAAAGCAGAAAAAAGTAGAAAAATGGCTGTCCTGTAAAATTTTGTATTTGTAACATACGATAATTTCGCGCAAAGGGGTCGATATTGTCATTGTAACAATATATATCAGCAATATTATAATGGCTGTATACAGATGAATGTTTATAGCAATTATAAATTTGATTATTGTTGACTGAAAAATAATTATTTTTCTAATAACTAAATAATGATAACTTTGAAAACATATTATGTTACTCACAACCATTTCATGATATTTTTTTTTTTTTTTTATTTGAAACATTTTGTAATAATAAAAGCCCTCATGGCCAAATCATAATATAACAATAGATATTATTTCTAAAGTTAAATATGGAACCCTACATTAATAATCTAAAAATATTCTTTAATAAAAATAATATGGCATCAACTTACAACAATTTTAAAAACAAAAAATCAACAAAAAATACCGTCAAATTAGATCACATTGTTAACGATTTATTTAAATGGTATTGAAATACTCAATTAAAGCTTTTTGATAGCTATTAGGAGACAAACGATGATTCCTTAATATATGAGGCAAATGATTCCACACTCTGGCAACCCTTACAAGGACCGACCTTTCAAAAAACTAGTTAAGAATTCTAGGTATAAAAATTTGCATATTTCTTGAAGAATGCATAAATTCAAACCGTCGAACTAAAAACAAAGGTGTTGAATTCTTAATAAGTTTGTAAAAACTCATAAGAATCTTAATGGTTAGAAAATTAGAAAAATTACAACCCAGGAATCGAATTTCATGGGCTGTAATATGATCTCTAACTGCTACATTAAATACAAATCGAATGACTTTATTTAATAATAGTTCAATTCTACGAATATTACCGTAAGAGGTACAATAATAAATTTCTAAACAATAAGATATCTGCGACATTAGAAGTGCATGGGCTACTGTACATCTTATCTGAAATGGTAAATATACATTAAGTGAGTATAACAATAGAAATTACCTTGTTAATGTGAAAGGTATATGAAAGTTTATCATCAAGTAATACTCCTAAAACTCGCATTTTCTCAACCCAGTCTATACATTGGCCACAAGTTTGAATATGAAAAGGCAGAGAAACCAATCCTCCAAAGCCCATGACATTTGTCTTAGATTAATTTATCTGAAGGCAATTTGATTGTATCCATTCCTCAACCAAACTCAAGGTATTGTTAACAACATATTGAAGATTTGCAGAAGATTGTGAATCAAAAAATAAAAGCTGAATATCATCAGCATATGCATAAGCTTCGCATGTTCTCGAATCAAGAATGGAAAATAAGTCATTAATATACATTGAAAACAATAATGGTCCTAATACTGAACCTTGAGCAACACCCGTATAAATTGAACGTAAATGTGATTTATTTCTATTAATTTCAACAAATTGCGTACGTCCCAATAAATACGATTACATAAGTTTACAAGATGTTCGATTAAACCTAAATATTGAATTCAATTTTCTCACCAATATTGTATGATCCATACGACCAAAGGCTTTTGATAAATCAAGAGAGACTAGAACACAAGGCAAATTTAAATTAATCTTCTCTCTTATCATCTCAGTAAGCCCTAATAATAATGACGAAGCACTACAATTTATACGAAACCCATCATAACATCATAACTTTCTATACGGTATGCTCAAGAAGCAAACAAAAAATGTTTACGCTAATAATATAATGTTAGCGCCATTTGTAAAGTAATTATGAATCAGTTGTGTCGTTTGTTTTAAATATGCCTATCGAATTAATGGATGGTTAAATTTTAAGGGCCGATGTTGACTTTGAATAAAACACAAATAATTTAGGAAATTAGTGTCATTTCTTCTTTTTTATGATAATATTGGTATGATTCAATTATGTATGGAACAAAATATCGGCCAATGACACCCGCGACCTCGCCGGCACACCGCCATCCGATGGTCAAAATTTTCGATGACGCTGAGGCATAATTAAGGGCTCAACATTTGCTTCGCTCTTAAGCTGTAGTTCTAGCTTTTCTGTCTCCGCCCATGCCGGTTATAAGCCCGGATGAATAGGGAAACCTACTAACGAATGGTAACCTCTCAATACTTAACGTAGATAGATATGAAGCCTCTCACCCTGCCCGGTGAAAGATTTATTTTTATTTATTATTTATTAATTTCCGCCTAGAAGTCCTCAAGTCATCAACCTCACAGAACCAATCACTCACTCCTCTGACTAATAAACCCATATAAAGTCAGAGTTTTCTATATGAAACTTAAACTAACACGTTTTAACGCAATGTCCCACTGTTTAGCCGAAGGACCAACCAACTCAACTATAATTTGAAAGTTGTTAGCAACACAAACAAGTATTTGTTATTGTTTTTATTTTACATCATGATGAGAAGCAGGATGACAAATGATGATGGTTGTTAGATGATTTACTACAAAAGACAAACCATTAGGGGAACAGGAACACAGATAACAAGAACAACAAATTCTCATTCGAAATGGCCACAAATGATGAATTTACTGCAAGCCAATGGTAAATTGCAACAAAGCTGCTGCAACAATAAATAATTATATATTTGTCTTGCCACAGAGAATGTTTTGTGAAGCTAAAATTGATGACATGACATGACAATTGTGCACTATTCTCATGTTAAGGATAAAAGCAAAGCAACTAAGTAGTCGTTGTAGCAGTCTTTGTTTATTTTATTTTCATGTTGACAGAAATAACTTACCTGGTTGACAGAAACAACGAAAACCATCCTCCTGATCGACGCATATACCATGAATGCAAGGCGATGACTCACATTCATTAAGACTATGTTGACACAGGGGACCTGTATAGCCAGGGGTACATTCACATCTTAAAACAAATAGAAAAAAAATTTAATTACTTATGGGTTTTTGAGTGGTTTGTAAAAGTCATTGTTAGACAATGGGGCAACAAGTAATAATTCTTTTATCCTTTTGGGATTTAAAAAGCTTCTTACCTAAAATGCGTTGAATTTCCCACACAACTGCCACCGTTCATGCATTCTGCTGGATTGCACGGATCCAATTCATATTGACAATTTTTCCCCGTGTAGCCTGTAAAGGATGTTGTTATAATTATAATTACATTTCATATTTTTGATTGTATGAGTGCATTTATATTTCTGAAGTATCCTCTAAGTGGGTTGCAAATGTAATTTTAAAAAGTTGGTTTAATTGTTTTATAAAGAGTTTTTATGGCTTTTCCTCTATTTCATGCAATTCTTTAGTCTAATTATGCATAAAAGGTTATTCAGGCTAAAAAAAAATTGTAATTGTATTATGCGAGCAATTTAGTTTTAGCGGTTATATAAAATGTTCAGTGGGGGATGTTAAAGAACCAGCAGAAAATACATTTTTATTCTATTAATTTCATGTGCATCAGAGTCTACATATTATTTGCATATGATGATTTATTCAAGGTTTTTAAACCTTTGTTCTACATTTCTTATAAAAAGCAAATTTGCCAAACATTTTCTATAAAAATCACATATTTGCAAAATTTTCCATGAAGAGAAAATTGGCGCAACATTTCTTATTAACCCTGCTGTTAGGTAGGTAGAAAGGCTGGTGTGAAGTTTCCTCCACACCTTCACCCAGAGACCAATATGGTCCATTGCGACGCCTTAATTAGAATAGATAAGGTGAAATGGAAATGGTAGATGAAAAAGAGAATGACAGCCCGAGAATCAGAAAATAGATATAGAAATAAAGCAAAGACCAAACCAAAATTCACACTACGCGCGGACAGCGCCCCGTCTCCTCTCGCGCAGCCAGGCAATCCCCATTACGAATCCTATAAGACCATCGAGTACACACCCCGAGACGTCCCCAAACTCGCCCAGGAATCTACTGCTCAGCCACCTCAGCCTGCTTTCTGGAGCCTGGGACAGTGGCACAGAATATGCTCAACCGTCTCCACCTCCTCCGGGTCCTCACACAACCCGCACACATCCGATAAGTCGGATCCCATTCTCACCGCCATCCTGCCTATCATACAGTGGCCCGTGATAACCCCTATCAAGGTCCTAACACAGACCCTACTCTTGCCCAGCAGCGATTTCGAATCGGACCTCCTAAGTACCGGCCACAGTGCCCTTGATACCCGGCAGTCCATTCGGCTCCCCCAGGCCCGGTTGGTCTCATCCAGAATCCATTCCGTGATCCTTCCAAAGAGGAAGCCAATTGGAGGCCTAACTGCCTCCACCCGGTCAGGATCCTCCATCTCCGAGCCCTGTCTCGCCAACTCATCAGCCACCTCATTGCCGATTATGTTGGAGTGACCCGGCACCCAGCATAGCCTCAACGCATATTCCCCTAATACTCCCCTAAGAGCCCTCCTACAATCATCAAATAGCCTGGATTTCACATAACAGCCCCTCACAGCCATAAGAGCTGCCTGGCTATCCACATATATAGTGACCTCCGAGCCCCTATCAATGTTGTCCCTTATCAGTCCCACGGCCCTCAAGACCCCTAGAACCTCCGCCTGAAAAACACTGCAGTCGTCGGGAAGCCTATATGACATTCTGATGTTCAGATCCTCAATGTAGACCCCCGCACCCGTGCCCCTCATCCTCGAGCCATCAGTGAATATAGCAAATCCATCAAATAATCTGCTCCTACCTGACCGGCTCTCCCTAGTAGGCATTATTACCTCCGGCACCCACCCAAAGTCCACCCTGGTGCTCACGTAATCAGTAGAGCCGGGCAATCCCAGGCAGTAGCCCCCAGCCTCAATCTCACCAAGAATCCGTGCGTGACCCTGTGTGACATTCCCCATCAATCCTAACTCCCTCAGCCTAAGAAGGCTCCTGGCTGCCATTCCCATCACATACTGCTCAATAGGCAGAAGATGCAGAATGACATCCAGGGCCGCCTGAGGAGTACTTCTCATGGCACCTGTCATGCCAATTGAAGCACACCTCTGAGCCTTAGACAAAAGGTTCCTTCGACTAGCCAATCTCAATGACTCCCACCAAACACAGCATCCATACGTAAGAATGGGTCTAACCACCGAAGTGTACAGTCATCCCACTACTGACGGCCGGAGTCCACAGCTCTTACCTATTGATGATCTGCAAGCATAGTAGGCATTGAGACCCCTCTTTAGTCTCTTCTGAGCATTCCTTCCCCAAGACAGCTTGCTGTCCAGAAATACTCCCAGATACTTAGCACTATCCGATAGTCCAAGCTCCACACCTCCCAGTACCGGTAGCATAAAATTCTCCACCTTGTATCTCCTAGTAAAAAGAACAAGCTCCGTCTTCTCCGGATTAACTCCCAGTCCCTTATCACTCGCCCATGCCGACAGTTCGCCCAGCGCCCCTTGCATGACTTCGCTTATTGTCGGCAGAAACTTGCCCGACACCAATAAAACTACATCATCCGCGTAGGCCACGACTTTCCGACCCATTCTCTCAAAAAGTCCCAGAACGACATTGACGGCCAAGAGCCACAATAAGGGAGAGAGAACTCCCCCCTGTGGGGCCCCCCTAGTCACCAGTCTCTTCACACGTTCCTTTCCCCAGTCCGAGTGAATAACCCTACTACCAAGCATCCTAGTTATCCATTCGACCAGGAACAGCGGAACCCCCAGATCAACCAGTGCCTGCCTATCTACCTGCTGTTAACTAGTTTAAAAAAAAAACTTAAAAATCTTAAGTCAGGGACCATTTTGGTCCACTTTGTATTTATCATATTTTTCCAGACTTTGGAAATAATTTATGATTTGCACAGCAGTGTTATTGTTGAATTTCTAAATGAAAGTGACTCAAATATTTGAACTTCTTTAATATTAGATGAACATTTTGAAAGGGTAGGTGGTTTTGAATAGATTGGAGCTCTAGCGGAGAATATTATATAAGTAACACCAGGTACACATTTTGCGGTTTCCAGATGCCGTTTTGCCTAATTTTCTGCTACTTCCGAATAAATATGCTACGAATAAATATAGTTAACTAATGTACTCAAAAAACTGAGTGCCTTTCATATTAATTTAACTATACCTTCTATCACTTGTGTTGTGAAACAAGCACATACATGGGAAAGCAAATGGAGAGGGCATATGTAAATTGGTGTATACAATATTTTTGATATTGTGTAACATAAAGTGCCAATCATAACAATTTTGTATTGCAGAGGCAAAAACGAAAACTTGCAAGGTTTGTTTGGTGCATTTTTTGGTCGTCCAATATTCCAGTCCATTATGAGCAAGTGCTCTCCGTTTTGATGATGTTTTTAACAGAAGACAACAAAAAACTAGTTACAAGTTTGCTCCTATTATTGAATTATTGGCAATTGGGAAGGACAGTAAAACCGAAACTATTGACTCAATAACAAGCTTCGTCATCAAAGTGTGTACCATCTACAAGAAGGGAAATAAAAATATTTGCTCCTAGAAAACGGCGAATTCGCAATTGCTGTAAATCCAAATGTGATGCCAAATGGACTATGTGCAATAGATTTGTATCCAATTGAATCGGAAAACAATTTGTGCATCTTGCTGAGCTAATAACAATTAGACATAATCATAACCTAAGAATAGTATTTTTTAATTTTGTTCTGTTCGATTTTATCCTAGACAGCTAAAAACTTACTGAGCACATTAAAATAGAAAAAACATACATTAGCTGACGTTTCAAGTAGATGTTGTAATCCATTGCAAGTTTAAATAAAAAATTAAAAAGTTTGACCAAAATGTTCGAAACCCAACAGCAGGGTTAAAGGCAAATTTGCGTAAAATCCATAAAAAAATCAAATTTGCGCAAAATTTGTATTAAATTCAAATCTGTTCAAAATTTTCTTTGAATATTAAGTTTGCGCAAAATTTCCTGTTAAATATTTTATAAATTTGTATTATATGTGTTTTATTCGACCTTAATTATTATAATATAATTAAATTTTATAAATTGTTAAATAAGAAAGGAAAAAACCCTGAAGAAGGCACTCAAAGAAGTGCCGAAATATTTGTTAAAATAAACGTTTAAAGATTTTTTATAAAAAATTAAGAAAGACCTCAAGCTTGAAAATTTAATTATATAATATTTTATAAATAATCGAATATGCGTAAAAATTCCAATAAAAGCAAATTTTCGAAATTTTTTTGCAAAATTTCCTTAATAGAACCAATCGTTTTTCATAAATATGGCAAATATGCGCAAAAATTCGTATACCCAAATGCTAAAGTTGTTCGAATTTCCTTAAAATTAGCAGATTCGCGTTAATGTACCACAAATGTTTCACAGTCAAGCTTTGTGAACAATCTCTTCAACGGGGATGCTGTAACCGCCAGTCCGGTGCCTGCTCATCAAGTGTTACTGACTTCATTATATTAAGTGTGTCCGATAAAAGTGTCATCCTGAATTTAGGATTTTGTTACAACTATGCTTTTGATTCAAAAGAGTACCTGCACTATGATTTATATATGCATTTTCTAAGTGCATGCGAGAATCAATTTTCATAAAAAGATTGCAATATGAGCATATAATCGAGAAAATTATACTTTCACCCATGTTGAGTAGCTAAAGCTTTCTTACCTCCGCTGTCAATCGATTCAAAGGCAGTTTTCGTACTGATAGCAACAGAACCTTAGAATGATTTAAACATTGCAGCTGTTGCCCACTCCGCACGGTCTCCCCTTAGAATTATGATACCCCGTATAACGTGCTCCACGAAAGTATTCTCTTCGAGTTCTCGGGACTTGAGAAGTATAACTTGGACAGCATATTAACGGAGGCTCCAAACAATAGTCAGACCGATGTGCTACTATCCGGGGACCACTGACTTTTATATCACCCCAGTTAAGTGCTGAGGTACAACTACGAACTCTTTGAAATCTCTTATACCCCAAAGAGCCCTGTCATTTCGGATGTGTGTTGCTTACTAGGCGTGTATGAACCTTACACGTTCATAGATTTTCTATATCCGAGGAAAGAATATCGATACAACAGTAAACTTTCATGCTCCTACCATATCTATGTTCCACGGAAGTACGACTATAAAACTAAAAAATCTTCCGATGCCCGACGGCTTCTCTAAGATACGTAAACTGTTGCCAGCTTAGCTATTTATGGTCAAGTTGTCACCTATTTAAACCTAGGAATGACCTAATCCCGATTCGCCGCAGAGGATGTAACGCCAAAAGGCGAAATATCCTTAAGATGAGATCCCTACAACTCCCGGGGGTGGTTTTGGACCACTTGATGTGATAATATGGAGTACTTGCCAAATGTCCCTGTGTCAAGGAAGTACAATTTGGACACCCAGGCCGCAATTTAGATTGTATAATCCCGCCAAATATTATACGCTCATCCTTTGTTTAAGAGCGGAAGCTATGTAGCCTTCTATTAAATCCGGCCAGCTTATGCCAAATCGCAAGAGGATCCATTCACAGGGGAACTTTTCTACAAGGGCGGAAAATCAGCCTTCCATGTGAACGTCACTCTTCCCGCGGTTTTGGCTGCAAACCACAGCTACAACGTGCTCTGCTGAATAGTATCTCTTCGACAAAAAGCCACTCCTCATTGAACCAACCCCCAATCGCGTCTGTGCACAACATGCTAAAAAATCAGAAAAGCAAGGCTTACGCAAAGACAATCATCCTGAAAGACAGGAAACATTTCTCGCAAGAAGTCAGACCGGTTTGCAAAGGAGGTGGTTACAGACTCCCGTAGTACCATCAATTTATAGTTCTAAGATAAATATTTGAGTTCAATGAATTCCATTGGACCCTTAGGAACTCTGTCTTTTGATATTGTTGGCGTTACAAAGTAGCATTCCCTTGTATTGAAGTGTATAAAATTCCGAGGAATGCCAGTATGCACATTCAAGCGCTAAGATAAAGTAAATATCCAAGGCAGAAAAGGTCATTTGTCCCTCTTCGGAAAAAAAGGATGTACCTTGTTCTGATATGCCCCGGAGTATGTAACAGCAAAAGTTGAAATTTCTTTAAGGTGGTCCCTAAAACCTGTCCATTCAAAACAAAAATATCTTTGTGTATGAAATTCGTTTCGTCTTAAAAATTATCCAAATCGACTTATTATTTAACCTTGAATGTTCCCAAAATAAGGAATTTAAAAGTTCTGCAGGCGTGGACATCTGCCTGGACCCCATTTTCTCGGGCCACTGGATAGTCAGGACACTGCTCATTGATACCCTTTTTTTACAGGCTTAACAATAAATTCAATAATACTAAAAACCAATTAACTATTATATTCATCGGATTTCTTAGAACTGGCAGGAATACCACGGCGGTACTCAGATTATCCTGATGCTTACACAACTTGAAATGTAATTTCTTCTTTTCCACAGTCAATGCTATAAACGATTCGCTACAATCGAATTCAGTTTTTCCTTGTTTGAAAAATATATTTTTCTTTTTAATGTAACAAACTTAAATGTAATTTTACAGAATTTTCCTCCAACATCAAACTCCTTACCGCATAAGTCTTTACAAATAGCACTTTTTCAATTAACTACAATCTAAATTAATAAATTTTCTTTTTTCAACCCCTTCAAAACAAATTAAATTCACTCATAATTTGTAACCCTTTTGGCTTAATGTCATGCAGTGTATTTTAATTTGAGTTTCCTTTTTTTATTTTTAACCGGAACCTTCTCATTAAAAAAGGGACATAAAAAATCTAAACCATAAATTATCCATCCATTTTATTCCGAGTGCGCTTCATCACTGATATTCCATTCAATTCTTCCACCTCCATAAAAAAATTGTTTCTGTTGTCATTCCCATTATTGTTTTGTCTTTATCAATGGACCTTCAGAGCGTCCTTTTCTGTTGTTTCCATAAATTTTGCGGTTTTATGAAATATTTATTTTTTAATTTTCATATTATTTTTTTATTTTTGTTTAACCACAAAAGGATAAAAAATCAGGATATTTAAGCGTTGCGGGCGTTTATGATTTTTGTGGTATTTTTTTTTCTTTTAATTTGTTGTAGTTTTTGTTTATTTTTATCTCTGCAAAGGATGTTTTTTATTTCGAACACTGTTTCAGTTCTTTTGTTTTTTTTAATTATTTGTGCACTCTACCATGATTTGGCTTGTTGCAAAGATTTTTAATATTTGGTTTAGTTTTTTAATTTGCCTTGGATTTTTTTCAATCTGTTCGGTATTTTTATGTTGCTTGTTGTTTTATTTATTTAGTTGTTTGTTTTATAGCCGCCAGCTATGATGCAGTCAGTCGGTGTTTTGTTGGGAAATTTTCTGTTGCAGAAATTTTACAAATTTCTTTTTTGTCAATTCTTTAATTTTTTTTTTGCAATGTTTTGTGTTGGGCTTGGGCAGAAGAGGAAGAGGAAAATGTTGATAAAATAACAAAATTTTTTTAATTGAGTTTAGATTAAGTAAAACAGCTTGAACTTAATGGGATATGCTACAAGGACTTAATGGTATAATGTGTTTTGTTTTTTAAATGAGTCACTGTGAAACGATGTGAAGTTCGAAGACATTGAAATTTTTTTTCCTACGAATGAAGGACTAGAAATGGCTCGATTTTGTTACCGAAGTTCTTTTTCAAATCATCATATGTGACAGCTCATAGAGAAAGGGACCTGTAAGGTAGAGGGAACAGTAAAAACCAACTACACAAAACAAGTAGTAGGGACGACCTTCGCGCGTTTTCAAGATTGACCAACACGTTCCTGACGTCATGAGATGTGTCTTGCATTATATAAAATTTCTGTAGCGTATCTCTACGGACCGCTAAAGGGGGAAAACACTTGGTAAACTATATATTAGGCCAATCTAAGTTTTTTTTTTGCTATAACAAATAGTTTTGCGTAAAATAAAGCTTAAAATGTTGTCTCCCTTTTTTTAAAGGAAATGTTAGATTTTACCCATTTGCAATACCAAAAACAACATTATTTTTAGGAGACATTTAAGTAAATTAATAAATCTGCATATTGTAAAGGATGAGCAGCCTTTTTAACGAGCAGATACTATTCAGGAAAGCACGTGGCTTTGGTTGTCACCCAAATTCGCGGGAAGGGGTTGTATTGATCATCTTAAGGATATGTTACCTTTTGGTGTAACGTCCTCCGGGGAATATCAGGACTAGGTTATTCCTGTGAGCCCAAAGGTTACAATTTGACCATAAATGGGCAAGTTGGATACAGTTTGCTTTATAATAGAGAGGCCGTCGAGGGATATCGAAAGAGGACACGGTCTTGACAGAAAATTTCAGGTGGCAATTAACAACTTGTGTTCGTGTTTAAGCTCTGGATTTTGGGACTTTAGACCTATCAAGAGGGTGGTGAAATAGGTTCCCTAACTAGGGCATCTCGGATATTTCAAAAATCAAAAATGATCTAGAATTTCATTTTTTTTATATGAATGGAATGTACTAGAGTAGTTCTCCAAAAATTTAGAGACTCTTTAATTTGCAGGGTTTAAAAAACGGCTGTTGATACCAAAAACTGTGAAACAAAAAAACAAAAATTTGTGTACAACTTTTCGATTTTATGGCTTGTTCGTCGATTTCAAACGAAGACTTCGTTCGCTTAACTTACATGTAAAACTAAACCAATATTTTTATACCCTTCACCGAAGGTAAGAGGGTATATATAACTTTGTCATTCCGTTTGTAAGGCCCACAACATTGATCATACGCCCTATAAAATATATATATATTCTGGGTCCGTATGAATAGCGAAGTTCAAATCCGGTTGTCCGTCTGTCCGTGTGTATGTTGAAACGGGTTTTCCGAAGACCCCAAAAATGATTGGGACTAGGTTGTCATACATTTATGTCACATATACTCCGTTTACGTTTGCTATTGAAATTCAGCAAGACCGGTCCAAAAATGACGGAGATATGAGCAAAAAACCACGACTACCTCTAAATTTTTCCAAAAATCCATTGTTGTTGTATTTTATTTATTTCTGTATATCTTGAGAACGGCAAGAGCCAAAGTTTCCAAATTGGGTACAAACATTAAGATTATCAATATTCAGCATCCCATAAAATGTCGCCGGTATTGGATAAGTGGGCGTGGCACAAAATACATTTATTTATATCTTAAGAATGGTGTTTACATAACATTTTGTCTGATTGCACCATTGTGAAGGGTATAAAAGATTCGGTATCGCCGAATATAGCACTCTACTTTTTTAATTTGTTTTTGTTTTACATGTAAGTTAAGTAAACGAAGTCTTCGTTTATATTAAATGAATCAGAATAAAAAGCACCTTTTTATTTGGTCAATGAAAAATTGAAAAAGTGGAAGAAATGGCAGTTTTTCTACTTCGACTGCAGAGTTTTTAACACTTAAAATTTGCTATTTTTGACCTTGGTCTAGAATTTTGCAAATAGAAGAATCAAATTTGTCCCAAATGTAAATATGTATATTTTTTAAAATTTTTTAAAGTGACCTGATTCATAATAATATTTGTATTCAAAAAAATTTTGTGCACTACGGCCCGAAACAGACCTATTTTTTTAAAAAATTTTCTTCTCATGTCATATTTTCTACAAACCTCAACGCTAGAATTAAAAGAGTGACAAGGCTTTAAGTCAGTATGTTTCTAATGATCCTGCGTCCTGTTTTCGAATGAGGAATATTCCAAAATCACTAAAAGAACTAATTGTTAGTGATTCTTTGGCTTGTATTAAAAACTGTTAGTTAAAAAAATTTTAATTTATAATCCGCATTCACTAGTCCTCATTCATATTATGAAACATTTGATTTTGTTGATGAAATGGGGGAGACGAATGGAAAGGTGTACTTTGTTTCGTGAACAAGCAGTTTTTGGGATTTTGTATTTGAAAGAAAAAGAAAGGGCATAAAAGAGCTTAAATGTTGCAAAACGAAAGTTTTATTGTGTGGATACGAATGCAGTTTCAAAAGAAAATTAAAGAAAGTTTCTACAGCAAATGTTTCATAATATGGACGAGGACTTATGAAAAAAACTCAACAAAAACACTTTTCGCATAATGTTTTTAATAAATAAATTTTCATATCGTTCGAATGTGTATTCTTATTCAAATTACAATCCTCAAAAGCTTTGATACTTTAATAGTCTTATTCCTTTAATATTTTCTTCGTTTTTATATTTATCTTTCGAGGCTTACTTTAGCTATCCTTTGGGTAGAATACACATTTGAATAATGTAAAAATTTATATAATAAATGTTACTCACAATGAGAAATAAATTCCCAGATTCCATTTGTTTTTAATTAATTTTATAACTGTTTTCAACAATAAATTTCAGTGTTTTTATCAAATAATAAAAATTGGGAATTAAGCACGAATAACAAAATCATTTAAATTAATTTATTCTTGTGTATTGTTGACCTGTTATTTATGTTGTTTTATTATTTTGGCTTGAGGTCTTATAGGTATAAATAATAAATTAAAATTCAAAAAACTTATAATTTTAATATTATTTATTTATTTTTATATTTTTCCAATATTTCGGTCAAAATCTCTGACCATCATCAGGGGGATATTTAAATAAATAAACAAAAAGTCCAAAAAGCCGGACAAATTCAACACTTCACTAACAAAGACAAATCAAAGTAAACTTTGTTAGTGAAGTGTTGAATTTGTCCGGCTTTTTGGACTTTTTGTTTATTTATTTAAATATCCCCCTGATGATGGTCAGAGATTTTGACCGAAATATTGGAAAAATATAAAAATAAATAAATAATATTAAAATTATAAGTTTTTTGAATTTTAATTTATTATTTATACCTATAAGACCTCAAGCCAAAATAATAAAACAACATTTAAATTAATTTTATTTTATTGTAAAATTTTCCCGAAGAAGATTTCCAACCAAAATCGAAATATTGAAAATTAAAATATTTAAATTAATTTTATAAAAAAGTGTCATTTAGCTTAAATAATTTATTAAAGAATAATATTTAATAAAAAAGGTCGATGAAACAGAATTATAATTTATATTCCTCATACCTAATTCATTTTTTTTAAATGGTCGGTAGGTCAAACCAATAATAAGCTGACGATATATTGTTACCAAAAAACGCAAAAGGTGCTATTTCATATTTTGAAAATGTTACAGAAGAAGCAAAAAATTATTTAATATAATAAATTGTCTTAAACTGTTTTTAATTTATTTGTTGGAAAATCTACCAGTCGGTTGACAATTGACAATGTTGCATATCATGCAAACTGTTAGCTGTTTCAGCGATTGTTATATAATATTTTGTAGATAGGGAGGTTCGTTGTTTGTTAATATAATCACTAATTTTGATCGAAAGATTATAACATTTTTTGCATACATTTGTGTTGATGCAATACATAAGAATCAATGTAAAAGTCGAATTTTCGGATAGTTAGGGATTTTTGCGTTTTAGATAACGATATGTTTGTTCAAAACAATTAAATAAATACAGTTCTTTGTTGCTAACAGAAAAAACATAGCCAGAATTTATAATAATACTTAATAAGTATTTTAAGTTTTTAGAGTTTTGGTGCTCAAAGTACCACAGAGCCTTTATAAATACCATAAACCACACTGGGGTGGCGTTTGGATTTGTAGGTTTATTATTAATTTTATATATAATTATATTTTATATAATTTAATAGAAAACTTGTTTATTTATTTTTACTAAAAAGTTCCTTTAAATAATATTTCTTTTTTTTTGTAAAATATCGAACTCAGCGGGTGATATTATTTTATTTTGGTTTTTTTATAAAAACGTTTGCAAATAAACACCAGGCAAATATTTTTAATAAAAAAAAGAGGAAATGCAATTACTAAATTGATTTTACTTAAAATGTTTGCGAATTTTTATTAAATATTCAATAAAGAAATCAGTTTATGCTTTTTTGTTTATGTTGAGTTTATGTAAATTAATAAAATATTTTATGTATTTTAAATATTTGTGGTCCAAGACCATTTTCACAAAATACATTTACTGTTAATAAATAAAACGTTGCTTAACTCAAAGATTAAGTTCTTTGGCCACTACCGACAAAAATAATTTCATAAAAAGTTTTCGTTTTAGAAAGATTCTCTATTAAGCATTTGTTAAGTGTATTTTTTATGGAATATTTTCAGAAAGTCTTGGACTCAATTTATTATGTCAGTGTTCCAAAAGATGAAACTCTCTTTTGAAAAGTGGGGTAAGAACAATAATTTCTTGGGCTTAAAATTGGAACTGAAATTTATCTTAGTGTTTTAGCAAAATTTCTGCACAGAAATAAATTGTTCACCAATTAAAGCATTAATCAAAACTAAAATCAATTTTAATTAAAACTTTAATCAAGTAAATTAAACTTTTAATCAAGTGAATGAAACGTTTAAATGATACTTTAAATTTGCACCAATCAACAAATTATTGCTGGGATACTGTCGATATTTTCAACTATCGATATTTATCGATAGTTCAGATTTCACTATCGATAGTATCGATATCGACTGAATGTTTGTACTTGAGTAGGAGAACTTTAACTAATTTTTTATCAGGTTCAGTTCGTTGTTTTACCACTTTTTTGAAAGAATATAATCTTATATTTTCCTTAAAAAGAGGTATGCACATCTTTATGTACGCACGTTATTTTAGATGACAGTTTTTGAATATTAACTTTTTCCTTTATTAAAGTATTACATTTTTATAACAACTAAAATTTATTTGAATAACTGAATAAACAACGAAATAAAGCCCGATTAAGAACTTGATTCTATTTGCAACATACATAGCGTTACCTAAAATGCAAAACGCCCTATCTAACATTTTTAAAATTTTACAGAAGAAGCACAGCTGAATAAAGCACTTTTACTTGTTGTAAGCCCTTTCATGCACTAAATGTCGTTGAGGCAGCCACATTTTTTTTTTTTTTTAATTATATACGAAACAAAAAAACCATTCACTTGTTCAAGTGAAAAGCAAAGCTGAAATAGGGGACTATTGCAATTTTTTTTTGTAAAATGTTGTTTAATATATTTTTAGGTCTATGGATAAATCCTTGCAGCCTTATTCAATTGATTTTTTAACTTAAGTATAATATTAGGTTAAACAATGTTTACATCTTGAGAAAAATCAACAAATTCAAACATTTCATTAAAGCAACAACAGAGTTTTCTAAATGGGTCTGCATTGGCTTAGTTAGCACGGAAAGTTTTAATAAATAAGCGATTATATTACCGGACCGTACGTCGTGCAATGTTAAATGATAGACGGCTTAATAAAAAATTGGAGCATACAACTGCTCTTTCAAAAAGTGTTGTTGTGTTCATACAATAGACGCATTCAAGAAAATAAAAAAAATAAAAAAAACGACCGGTAACAGTTAATAATTTACTTGTCTCATTTTTGAATGTTATTTGCCAAATATTTTTAAGGGTTAACATACCTCTTGTGAGGTATATCGGGTGTTTACACTCTTAAATAAGAAAACGTTCGGAATCAGATTTAAATCACGTATTTTTAAGTTTTAAAATACAATTTTAGGTCCTTTATTCTTTTTTAATTTTTTGTTAAAAAAAAGTAATTTAAACTCGGTACCCTGCAGATAACGAGACTAGTCCATACATGCATGTAAAGAGTAGTCCATAAGAGAGTAGGAGTACTCCAAAGGTAAGCCAAATGTATTGAAAAAACAAGGTCTATTTAACATTACGATATCCTAGGGCTAGACCATGTAACCCAGTTTTGAATTACAACGGAGTAGTCTTAAAACTACTCCATATTCATACATTCTCTAGTGAACTAGTTTTAAAACTACTTCATTGTATACTTCAAAGGATTAGTTTTAACTTCGTTTAAAAACGAAGACATGACGTTTCACTTCAAACGCTTTTTAACAATGACATAGCCCATGCTTTTATAACATTGGCCCAGTCCAGGGAGTAGTCCATTTCATCAATATGTATCACGTAGTCCAATATTATCTGCTGGTTATACTCTTGATTCTTTTCTACCATTATATAATTGCATTTAACCCAAGAAAAAAAATGACACTCATAAAATTACATTTGAAATCTTAAAGAACATACAAGCACACAAGTCTTTTAAAATGTACTTCTTTTTATGTGTGTGTATACGTGCTTCTAACCACAAATGCAGACATACATTTATAGTTTTCAAGTGCATTAATAATAATATTCTTCCTACAATTTAAATATATATGTGCATAACATACTTACCATATGGACACAAACATTGGTATGAATTACCCTCATGACCTTGTGATAAATCTACACAGATGCCGTTATTCGTACAAGGACTAGGTGTGCAGGCATCAATTTCCTCACAATGTGGTCCAGCAAAACCACTACAGCATTGACACTCATACTCTTCCATATCATAGTTGGAGTAACAGATACCTTTGCCCGAACAATCTGCATTCTCACCACAATTTTCGGTTTTTGTGGTGACCTTGAGACGAACACATTGAGAGCCCCACAATTCAGAGACAACTGGCGTTGAAAAAGAAAGACATTTAATAAATTTATTAAAAACAGTAAAGAGCTGTATGAAATTATTATGCATTGTAAAAAAATAATGATAATAAAAATTTATGCTTTAAAATTATGAGCACGTTTTCTGTTTAAATCCTTTAATTAGTTAATTTAACATTCAAATATAAACTAATTATGTAAATGACACAACATGGGGTTCAAGTGTGGATCCTTAACACTGCTTTGTGGTTTGAATGTTGTTGTGTTTTAAAGTAGGGACAAGCATTTAAACATTTTAATGGTCTTACACAGAAAGAAAAACACTCGGGATAAATAAAATTTTTTATGATTACTTTAAGTAAAAAAAACGTACTCAAAACAATCCTAAATGGGATAAGTTTCGATAATCAATCACGGAATTTGTAGAAATAAATATAAAGTTCTTAAATCAACTAAAAAAAGAATAAAATTTTCGTTGTGTTTAACCCTCCGACTTACGCTTGTTTTGATTTTCTATACACATTAAAAAAAGGTCTGGCCAGACTCATGTGAACCACGAATGGTTAAAAAGTAAATTTGTACTCTGCCTTCCCATTTAGTTTATATTTTTGGTTAAATATGTACATAAGATTGCTAATGTAAAAACCATATCGGGCATGATGTTGGTGTCTTATCATTCTGTAAGGTGTAATACGAGTAAATAAGCCAATCATAATAATTTTTTCTTTCTGATTCGGGATAAAATAAACTTTATAATACCTGAATCAAGTGCATTTTGAGATTGATTCAATCTTAGTTTTACTTAACTCAATCCCATTTTCGAAATATTTCAATGGATAATTTATGTTTTTTGCGATTAAAAATCCGTACTTGAATCAATCTTTCTGTACTTGATTCAAGAAAATCCGTACTCACCGTACTGTTAATACCGCTTCGGATTGATTTGAGTATGGACGGATTGATTTTTCTTTTAAGTGAACAAAATATTTTTTATTATAGATTTTGTTAGAGATAATTCTAAAAAAGGAATTGTTAAAAAAGGTTTTTTAAAAACTTTTACAGAAGTTAATTGTTTTATCTAAGTTTTATTAGGTTTGAGAATTTTTATAAAATATAAAATTAGAAGGGCAAACTGTTACAACGATTTATTTCAAAACTATAGATCAAACGGAACGGTCTGTTGCCTTCTATAACCTTAAACCATTCATAATAACTTAAGAAAAAATTTTAAAATGCTATTTCTGTTATTTACCCTGAAGAAGTCACACAAAGGAGTGTCGAAATATTGACTTAAATAAAATAATTATTTTAAAAAATCATAAAAAAATCTGCAAGCTTAAAAAAATTAATAGAAATAAAGGTCGAATAAGAAAGAATCTGAATAATAATTCACCTTAGAGTCACTCTTTTTTTTTCCATGTTCATGAAACTAACAAAATTTATAAAATTTTTAAGCTGCCATTTGACCAACTGCTCATGAAATCTCAAAGTTTATTAAAAGTTCAAGTGCGACTGTCATGTCAGAATCAAGAGACATTTTTGCGTCAACCCAATAAAAGGCAGTGGTTTGAAGGTAAATTTTCCAAATAACAAACTTTGACAGCTGGCAGTGTTAAACCGCATACACTTTGCAATTAAAAACAAAATAATAGAACATTACTAGCACACACAAGCAACATTTGCAATCTAGGAAAATGTAACACACTGTAACGCCAACAGTGTACATATGTATGTATGTTTGTTTATATAAGAAGTGTAAGGACATGTAAATAAGATACAAATTTAGATTTCCGTCAGCTTAAATTCTGTTGTTTGTTGAAGTATTTTTTTTTTTTTTTTGACAAAAGAAACATTTACGTCAGGGTTTTTATTTGTTTTATTCCCACAGCTTTTGGCTTTCTTAGGATGCCGAGAATTCCCAATTAAAAAAAACACTAATTAAGCAAAATAATTTCAAATTTTTGAAAAAAGTAAAAAGGAAGAACATGTAAATCAATTAAAATAGATAATCTTTCAAAGCAAATTTCGATCTACCAAAGGTTAAATACAATTTTCTTTAAAGATAGATGTTGCACTATTAATCGCCAGCAGTCGTCAATGGCTGTGAGTGTTAAACGGCAAAACCCTCTGAAGAGATTGAGTGGTTGCAATTGAAACATGTAAGGGAGACCTGTCCGTAAAAGCCCGGGTTCGAGCACCGCGGCAGTCAAGAATAAAAAATTATCAATAAATTTAAATAAATTTCATATGTTGCAAAATTCCTATCTTCATAAAAAATAATTTAATAAAAATTAAATTTTAGGATCTTTAGCCTAATTAAAAATTTAAAAATTTGGATTAAAAACCATAAACAGTTCAACAAAAATAACCACAATACTAATTACATTGTGCAACAAAAAAAAAAAAACCAGCCTCAACAGTTGCAGCGCGAAATGAAAGTAGACAACTAATAGAGCAAATCTGCCAAAGGGTTTTGAAAAGTTAGCTCGGGCTCTTGAAAAATGGGCCCCTAAAGTTTTTGAATTTTTTGAAAAGGCGTTTGGTATAAGTAAAAAAAAAATAGTAAATGCAGTTCTGAGCTAAAAAATTATTTCAGATGTCTTCAGTAGAATCGTATGGTGATTTTTTTTTTAAAATATATTAACCCTTTAACACTTATTTTAACGGGTCATTTTTGTCCTGTTTCTTACTTCTACAGTAAAACGGCACTTTAGAGTGTTAAAATTTACTACGAATATTTTCTGCATCAAATTTTACTGGGGCGCAATCGCATTTTTAATGATTTCTCAAACACAAAAAAAAATACCAATGTTAAATAAACATTGCGCAACATTGATTTAAGGTCATAATAAATGTCTGTAAATGTATGCACTTTATTTAAAATGATCACTGGTGGCTATTTCTAAAATCGAGCCGATTGGTAAACATTTACATGAACACAAAAACAAAATTGTTCAATATTGAAAATATAAAATCTTGTTTTACTTATTTTGTGTAGAAACAGCAACACTACAAGAAGACAAACATAATATTTCTTATTATCATGTTAAAAATAATTAATTGAAAGCGGAAAAATTTCCGTAATCTTTTTGTTAAAATTATTCAGTTAAAATTACCGAAAAATATAATAGAATGACGACGAAATTCATAACGGTCCATTCTACTGGTGTCTTTTAACCAGAGTTCGGAAAAAACTCGAAAATTATTTAGGGTACGGTTCAAACACCCATAATCGATATCTACTTTTTACTGTTTGTTTTTAAATACACAACTCTGAATGAACGGTATCATAACTATTTTCACGAAAGTAACAAACATTATTTTGTGTTCGGTTTTATAACGAAAAACTAAAGTGATTCTGTGGACATATGTACATTATGTATACGAGTTTTTTAGTGTTTTTTTTTACATTACAACGCATCTCACTTGTATTGTTGAAGGGCGCTTAACTCAACTCAACTTTAATGAACGAATATAAATGTCCTAAACAGAACTGAACTGAACAAAGATGTTTTTATTTTTTTTAACGCAAAACCGAGCAAACTGAAATGTTATCTTATTTATGTTGAGTTGGCTTATAGCAGTATTTGTATACCCACACCACATTAGTTGAGAGGGAATTATGCATTTGTGCTGATGTGTGTAACACCTTTAAATATTGGTCCTAGACCCTACTTAAAGTATACTGATCGTCTCAGAATCACTGCTCGTCCGGCTGGCTGGCTGGTTGTCCATGTAACCTTGTGCGCAAAGTACAGGTCGCAATTTTGAAGAACATTTGATGAAATTACAAACTTCTTTCCGGAAAAGGGTCGTTGTATCTACTATCAAAATAATTTTAATTAAATTTAAAACATAGATCGATCTATATTTATATGGACACATAAGCTATGCATTAAAAAAAAGGGATCACGAGGGGAGATAGGGGTCAATTTCCGCCTCTCCATAATTATCTAGCAGATTTCAATGAAATTTAAAACTAAGAAAGATCCTTCTCGAAAATTTGTTTGTTGTAGGATATCATGTATCATGTTTATTTACCCTGCGGGAAATTTGTGTCAATTGGTCCAACAGACTTGTCCTGGGATTTGTGAAAATAGAACCAGTACAAAAAGGAAGGCCTCATGACCAGTGAAAGAAGAACCAATCACTTAACTGGTTTATGAAGAACAAAAAGGTAGAAAAAGGAATGAATAACAGTACAGTCTTAACCGGTGCTGTGACAAATTTTGTTGGTACATTCTAAAATTTGGTTCTTGAATTTAATTCTCGGGCTTGTTTCATTGAAATAATACTACATTGTATTGAAATAATACTACATTGTAGTAACTGACCCCTGCGGGAAATTTGTGTCAATTGGTCCAACAGACTGGTCCTGGGATTTGTGAAAATAGAACCAGTACAAAAAGGAAGGCCTCATGACCAGTGAAAGAAGAACCAATCACTTAACTGGTTTATGAAGAACAAAAAGGTAGAAAAAGGAATGAATAACAGTACAGTCTTAACCGGTGCTGTGACAAATTTTGTTGGTACATTCTAAAATTTGGTTCTTGAATTTAATTCTAGGGCTTGTTTCATTGAAATAATACTACATTGTATTGAAATAATACTACATTGTAGTAACTGACACTAAGCACGTTCATTGAGAATAGATCTGTGATTGGTCAAATAGTGTCAATTGACCCCCTCCAATGACAACCCCATGTAAAAGTGATAGGTCTTATTCATATAAAGTGTTAGAACTAGAACCGGTCTCTAACACCAAAGACCTATCACGGGACTACTTTGGTGTCAGTTCGCTTCCCTCTAGGGTATGTACGAGGATCACAAACACTATTATCGCTTGTGTTTTCCATATTTCTACCGTACCGAACACTTAAATTAATGTTTATTTTCGAACACTGCCTTAAATGCTTATTTAACAAAGAGAAAGGCAAACATTTGCAACAGGAAAATAAATAATAAAGCAAGTGCTTACAATTATTCTAAATCAAATTTATTCGGCAATGAAATTCACGTTGTGTTCAGGATAGTATCGCTTCCTAGCCCGTTGCTATTTTTTCCCCAAGTTGAAAAAAAACAGGGTTGGGTTTTCTTTTAAAATTACAAAGGTAACAAATTTATAAGGCTTCTTGCCTTCTTGAAGTTAAAAATTATACTTAAAAACTAAATTACAAAAAGGTTTGCAGTAAGCCAACAAACTCAAAGGAAAACTACAAGATCGAGAGCAGAGTATAAACATATACATATACACTCACAATATTATTACAGTAACGGACTGTAGTTTATTTAAGAAATATTCCGTTCAGTAATTTTTAAATAAATAAACATTTAAAATTCCAAGCAAATTTATTTTTAACTGATTCTAACAGTTATTAAAAAAACTAAGTGCATATTAATACGGATTTTCAGTTGCAGTTAATATTGTCCGTTGACTGATTTAAACTATTCTTTATGTTACAGTAAATAAAAATGTAATTTAAAGCAACGAATAGTTCATTTAATTTTACTGTCAAAAATTCAACCGCGAATTCCGTAAAAACAAATCAATATTCAGTTATCTTATATAAATTAATTGTCAAAAAATTAACTACATATTCCGTAAAAACAAATAAATATGTAGTTATTTTACAAAATTTTACTGTCAAAAATTCAACACCATATTCAGTAAAAACAATTAAATATTCAGTTATTTTATATAATTTTACTACCAAAAATTAATTTTTACTTGTTTTGTGTAAGCAATTCCCATTTTCTATTTGTTAAAATAATTTATTTAAATACATCAAATTTTAAAATTAAAATAATTGCGAAGCCATATCAGTCATGCTGCTGGTGTCTTATAATTGAGAGTTCTTCTGTAAACAACGTGGTCAGTACAACAAAAGTAAAACAAACGTGTGTAACTGGGTAAGTAAATAATAATATTCTCTCTCTCTCTAATTAAAAAAACAAGCGGACAGGTGTCTGTCTGGTATTTTTTAGAAATTCGGCTATTTTGTGGAGTAAACGAAAATTTAATAAAATAACTGAATATTTAATTGTTTTTACTGAATATGGGGTCAATTTTTTGACAGTAAAATTTTAATAAATAACTGAATATTTAAACTGAATATGGTGTTGAATTTTTGACAGTAAAATTTTACAAAATAACTGAATATTTATTTGATTTTACGGAATATGGTGTTGAATTTTTGACAGTAAAAATTAAATTAACTTTTTGTTAAAAATAAATGAAAAATAGGTAGACCGGTTTTTAATTGAACTTTCATTTATTTTATATTACAATTTCAGTTAATTTGACATACAGAATATTGTGAGTGTACATATGTGTATAACAAAATAAAGGAAATTTAAGAGAATTGGAAAGTTCCAAGGAGTGCTCTACACTCAGAGAAAAAATACAAATTTAATTATATTAAAAATTAAATAAAAATCAAAATTTAAACAATTCAAATTTAAAATTTAAGAAAACGAAATTAAAAGAAAAAATAATAAAAATCAAAGAAAATTCAAAATTAAATAAAATTAGAAATCAAACAAAAACCTCAATAAAAAAATTAGAAATTTAAACAAAAATTTAAAGAAAATCAACTAAATATAAAAATAAAATAAGTCTGAAGTCGCTTCAACACGTTGTTTTAACTTGAAATAACTTTTGTTCACTGTGATTCGTAGTGTTATTTTAACATCAATTACATTTTGCTATAACTTTACTGTTAACACGAATTATGGATATTTTAAAAGGAAAAATGTTTTTTGGCAAATTACTGTTAATTCATTTTCAATAACCGTGAAGTAATTATGAAACAAACTCACTACCGACCTTGTTTTCGACGATTTCACATAGATTTTTTTCTGTGTGCATTTTTATATAAAATTATTCAAAAATCTTACTACGAAAATTTATTTTTAATGATATAACATGAGAATCTAAAAGATTAACCCAAAAGCGGGCATTTATAGAGACCATTATTGAATCTTCATACAGAGTTAGGAATTAGGGATGCAAGCAACATCGTTTTGAAGAACAACGATGTTTAAAAACATCGATACTTCCGCGATAAGCATCAACATCGATGTTATAAACTACTTTGCAGTTATACTTACGGAATGCTTAAATTCTTCTATCCTTCTTCCCTTCATTTGATTCCGTAGAGCAAGTTCAATCAGTTTGACACATATGATTTACATGTATATTATGGTGGCTTAAGCCAACTTAATCATTTTTTTAGTATGGCCTCCACCATCTCCAAAATTCTTTTAACATTTCTTTAGTTTATAAAAGAGGTTACCTCTTAACTATTACATATAGTTATGCAATGCATAGTATGCATGTATGTACATACTTTGTACAGCTTTGCTTTGAAATGCACTTTTTATATTTCTAAATAAAGTGTTTAATTGAAAAAATAAAAATTTAGGCCATGGCTCACGATGTCGACAAGAAAATTTCTCTCGTATATTTGTATTGCAAACAAAAACTTTTTAATTTACAAGATCTTTTTTGTCGTGCTTAATTCCTAACTTTTATTCTTAATTAATACACTGAAATTTATTGTTGAGGGGATAAGTTATTTCTAAGAGCATTAACTGCACAGAAAAAATGTTTGCAAAAAATTATTCAATGAAATAATTAATTGGTATACATTTATTATTCAATTAATTTTTTGTTTGCTGCAATTAATTTTTTTAATCAAACCCCATAAAATTAAATGTTTGTGTATATGTGGTGTAATTTTTTGTTTATGCAATTAATTTTTTAATTGACTAAATTTGTGTCCCATGACTCGAAAATACAAATCCTTTAATAAAACTGTCGCCGAAAATTTGGCTGTAAAATTTTTTCATTGAGCACCTCTAGGAGATTCTTATAAAAAAACAGAACGAATAAATCGAGACATAACCAGGTGATATGGCAAAAGCTCAGGAACCTTGACACTCAATCATCGTGAAGAAAATGCGAAAAAGTAGTTTGTTAGCAAAATGTAACAAAATAAAAATGTCGTAATTATTTTTTGAAAACATATTTTTTAATAACATCAGTTTCTCGAACACAGCTGTATTGAATTTTTTTTTATTTAATTTTTTATTTAGACATATAAATTAGCTAAGTTACAGTTATTTTCAAATCTTATGCTTATTCATCATCTTATGTCCTGCCAGTGCCGGACGAAAAGTTTTCTCTTTACGGTTTCTGTTTACATATGTAGATGCTTAGCGTTCTTTTATTTGGATAATTCATGCGGTATCTCTAATCCTTAGGCGAGTTTGGCCGCCAACATTTAACATATTTCGAGCTAGAAGATTTGGGTCGAATTCAAGGAATTTCGTAAATAATTCTTTGAATTTATCGTTATAACAGTTGTTATTAATCCAATATTTAGATCGAATATTAAATATACCAGGGGGCACGTGTAATTTTTCGAAGAAGTTTGTTTTCCTGAGTGGCCTTCATCTTTCATTGATTCTTCTGCTTTGTTTTACACCAAGAAAAGCTTTGTTATCAGCAAAAATTTAAGTTGTTAGTTCGCATGTGGGACCCCAACGTCAAACGCCTGAGGAGAACTTAAAAATAATTCTAATTAAATAAGTAACTTTCCAGCAGCACCTTTGAGTTTACGGGTAAATTGAGCTTTAATTTATGTATTATGCCTTCATGCTAGATTTTGTCAAAAGCTTGCGGAACATCGATAAAAAAATGCAGATCAATGTTTTCTTTTTTCAAAGGCTTTTCTCTTAACCTTTACTAGTCTATATATATGTTCCTTTCACTCCTCCAGGGAGCATCGGACCATAACAAGGTGGTTCCAATAATCTTGATCTTCGGCTCGATGCTTGACTTCGTTTCACTTCATGCGAAATCTCGAAAGTTCTGTTGTCAGTTGCCGCTTCTAGGTATGCGCTGGTCTCCCGGCTCGTCTGCTTCCCTTCGGGTTCCAATCTAGGCTTTTCTTGGCAATATCATCGTCTGGTCTGCGAAGGGTGTGACCTATCCAACTCCATTTCCGCTTATTTATTTCCATTCTTATAGGTTGCTGGTTTGCCTTTATCCAGAGTTGGTTGTTGGATATGTCATCGGTATAATCTAGGTACTCTAACCGTTATTGTAAGCCCCACATAATACCTTTCTTATGATGGCTTGCTGCCTTCTGCATCACAGCATTGAGGATGCAGTTAAAAATATAGAGTTGATAAGACACAACCTTGTCTATCTCCAGTTTTCAACGTGATCCTGTTGCTCAGTTGTTCTTCATGCAACACACGACAAGTGGCATTCTTGTAATGGGCTTTAATTA
This sequence comes from Pollenia labialis, assembly GCA_949318255.1. Taxonomy (NCBI): domain Eukaryota; kingdom Metazoa; phylum Arthropoda; class Insecta; order Diptera; family Polleniidae; genus Pollenia; species Pollenia labialis. The sequence goes on from OX439141.1 coordinate 132,578,892, forward strand.
GCCGTGTTAGTTTTTCGGGAACACCCTTACATAGCAGCAAATACCATATAGCGTAATGGCTAAGTGTGTCAAAGGAATTCTCAAAATCTATAAAAATGAGGTAAAATGGTGATCTCCATTCCACTGATTGCTCAACGATAATCCTAAGTCTGTTTACTTGGTCAACACAAGATTTTCCGGAGCGAAAGCCAGCTTGTTTATATCTGAATGATGGACAATTATTGTAGAGAGTCTTTTGTTTATAATATGTGCAATTACCTTATTTACCATACTTAACAAGGTTATGCGTCTCCTGTTGGTTAAATCACCCTGGGCCCAAAAACACCCTAATAAAAGGTTCCAGAAGTCGTGCACTGGTTGCTCGGTCGGCTATAAGCATTTCTGGAGAGTTATTATCCAAATCAGTAGTTTTGTTTGGTTTGAGAAATCTTATCGATTTGCTCATTTCACTTATCTTAGGGCAATCAGTAGAGATGTCGGCATTTGGTATATGTGAGGCACATCCGCAAATGGGTTGACATTGAGCAGTATATGTTGATAGCATGTTTTAGTAAAAGCTCTCTCATAGTGTAACCTGTTGGGTTTTCGTTATTATAAGTTCTCCCACATCGTTTTTAAAGGCTTTCCGGTCGATAATTTTCTATTTTTCAGCTTGCAAACAGACATATACATGTCGCTCACACGATGGGTTTCAGCCGCTGCTAGAAGTTCTTTCGTTATGTTGTTTGTCCAATGGCGTTTATCTATCCGGCCACTGCGTTTAACCTCAGAATTAAGGCGTTTGTATAGTTGCTGTTGGCTGGCCTTATTCAAGCGTGTTCGCTGCCGTTAACAGCGCTATTTGCGCTCTTCCTCTGGTGAATTAAGTCCCACGTAGCTTTGCTTATCCAATCTTTCCTAGTAGCAGTTTTAAACCCCAGATGTTTTTTCGCTGCCTTGGTAAAAGTTTCGCTGACTTTTAGCCATGTTTGGGTTTTACTGTTACTTGAGGCGTATTCTCTCAACTCATTAGTGAAGAGGTTGGTGATTTCTGGGTTTTTCAACTTTGCCACATTGAATCTTCACTGTGATACACTGTTGTTCGTACTAGTCTAAGCGTTTATTTAATTGTTTCCTCTTATTCCAAATTGATGGTTTGTAAAACATCCATTTTCATTTAAAATCTGAGTTAATTTTTACGCTCACAGTTTCTCAAATAGCTTCAATATATTAATAATAAGTATATCACTGAAATTTTGTGTAATCTTTTTCTTGCTTTGGTATCAAAGTAATTAAGGAAACCTTCCGTTTAAGATGGTAGTACTCAAGGCATAATATAGTGTTTAATTTTAAGAGAATAAATTTCTTTACCAGGCAAAGTATCTCCAAGAGCATTTTGTTGCTGATCTTATCAATACCAGAGGCTTTCTTGAGGCTTATATCACAAATGGCCTTTTCGATTTCTCTAGCTTAAAATCTTAGGGGAATATCTGCTCTAACATCGCAGATTGTAACTCGACTGCTATACCGTGGAACATATTTTTAAAATGTTAGCCACACAGATTTCCTTTTTGAATATAATTTCTTGACCATTTTCTATTAAATTTTTGATATGGGGGTGTTGAGATAACTTGTCTTTCAAGATTTCGAGTGGCACGCCAGAATAAATAGTCTGATTGTGGGATTGCTTTTAGTTCCTTAAGATTTTTTTTAGAGATGCTATTTTCTCAGACTGCAGTGACTTTTGTAGCCTTTTTGTGCTCTCCTTATAATCCTTAATGTGTTTATTAATATTTAAGCTGCAATTTTACACTTGTTTCTGAGCACTTCAATGCTAAAATCGGATCATTTGTTGTCATTCTATTGGTGTACTTAACGTAGTCAAAAAAAAAACTAAAGTTTTCACGAACACCGTAAAATCGCGAAATTAAATTTGAAATACAATTTATTAGATTTATGTTATGAAAAAGTCTGGGTCTAATCATCGCAGACGATATCGAGCAGAATAAATCGAAATTTTTTAATTTGGTATTCTAACACTCGATATCGAATGAAATGTATCGTTATTTGAGATGAAACCATTCGATATCGAGTAACCAAAATCATAACATCTCTCGAGTTTTCATTCGATGCATCAGTGCCTTTCGTATGCAGAAAAATACGATAGTGTACTCGATATCATGGATTACTCGATATCGAATGCGGTCATTAGACCCCTAGACCGACGAGCTGAGCTTAGAAAAATATAACAAACTATAATGAAAGCTCTAAACTTTCCTTTGATGGCTTTTAATGAACTGCAAATAAATGTACAATATCGACTTAAAAACGTTTGCCTTAATATATTTTGGGGAGTAAAATATTTTTTCTCATTCACATAAAAACTTTTTTTGTTATGACTTTTCTTATTTTCTGAGCTTTTCCTTAAAAAATTCCGGAAACTTCGCATTTTTGACAGAGCGGGAATCGTAAATCCTAGAAATTCCCAAAAAATTACGTGAATAAAATTCTGAATAACCCTAATACCGTAATTTGTAACTACTCTAGTGAACCTAACCAAATAACAATCACTACAATAAAAACAAGGGAATTTCTAACACATAAAGAGCTCTGCAGCCGTTTTTTTCTACAAGTTTTTACCTAAAGCTTTATGTTAACTACTTTTTTAAGCTTCTATAGCTTTTTTACATATTTTACTTTTTCTATTTCCATTTCCATTTCTAATTTATTTTATTACGTTTCAGAAAATTCTTGGTTTTTTTGCTACCGTTTTCATTAGGATTTTTGTATGTTTTTTTTTTTAGATTTGTTGTTGTTTTTTTACTCACCAATTAGCAAGTTAACTCCTTCGGTTAGGTCCTTATCGTATAGTGTTACCAACTTTCTACCATCGACTATAAGTGGTGTGATATCTAGGAGAATACCTTCGGTAACATCACAATGTTCATGTCCGGAACGTGTTACTTGATACACCTGTGTATTGTGTGCACTAAAAGTAGATGAACAACATAAACAGCAACACCAGCAGCAACGACAACATCCATTTTAGTTTACAGAAGAATGAGACAATGAGAATGCAAAAAGAAAAAGAAAAAAAGGGAAATACAAAATTGTTCATTTGCAAAAAAGACAAAAAGAAAAGGTAAAAACAAACCAGTGTGTTAGAGAAAATTTTAGAATTTTAGAAGAGTGATTCTAAAAAACTTCATTTGTAAAAGGATTTTTTTTCACTAAAGCGTTAAATAATTTTAAAATATCTTTAAAAACTTTAATTTGTTTATTTTAACTCTAAGGACTCTAATAAATATAGTAGGTACAGTAGTAATATTAAGTATTTTTGCAAGGCGGTTTCTAGTTTTTTTTTTGTTGAACGTCGCGGTCGGCTTTTTGAATTTTTTCTTATATGCTTGGCTTTTAAAGGTATGATATCTTCAAATCTTTTTTCTCGGGAAGTCCAATGTCAAAGACCAAATTTTATTTCAATAGCATTATTCGTTACGGTTTTAGGAGTAATAAAGTGTTTTCCGAGTGTGTTTTTTATGGGGAATATGAAAAAAATGAACCGATCTTTACGAAATATGACTGTGTTTTTTCTAGTTTTAAAAAACTGTGCAAACCAATCATCTCAAGACAAAAATTTTGATATTAGAGGGAATTTAGTTGGATTTCTAGGATATCCCTTCGAGCGCCTTTGGGAAGTTGTAATTTCCCAAAGTAACCTTTCAACGGAAAGGCAAGACTCCCGTAAAGTCTATTATCCTAAAGACAGAAAGCAATTCCCGCGAAAAGTATGCTAACGAAGACCTCAACAAATATTAAGTCTGGTATCATTCCTCCGGACGCTACTGGCTCCCGCGATAGAAGATCGGATCTTTGGTCAGCCACGAATGCAGGAGATCGTGAAGATTTCCTAAGATATAACAATTTTGAAATTGTATTGGAAGCACCTAATTATGATGTTTAACCAAATGGTGAAATATCCTTTAGATTATTCCTACATCCCCAGAGGAGTAAAATTAGCTGTAATAATAGATCGATTTGTACCCATCTTCTGTAACTGCCGCGCGGTAAAACTTTTCATTGAAGTGTTAGAAATAAAAAAATGCCATAAATTTAAACAAACAACTGTTTATCTCACTTGGCTGCGTCTGGAAAATTTTTGGCAAGTAAAAGCTGTCACGTAAGGAAATTACTCGCCAATTTACAGAAAAAGTGTGTGTCTGTAAAATTTTTGGGAAGAAAGTTCCCGCTTTGAACTGTCAAATTAAATCACAAAAAAAAAAAAAAAAAATGAGGTGAGAAAAATTTTTTAATACAAAAAATATATAAAAAATGCCAATTACAATGAATAATAATGCGGAAGAGGTTAGTATTTTATTCTTGGTTGATTTTTGCCCTTGTTTAGTTATTTTTCTTTTAACAGTTTTGAAAAATATTCAAATGTTTTTTAAGCTTTTTTGTTAACAAAGTCGAACATTACATTATTTGCTATAGCCGACGATTGTTATTCGCCGCCGCCGTTAAAACATTTAAAATTTTAGTAAATTTTGGTCGCCGTCAACGATATGCGTAATTGGCGTTTTCAACGTCTGCAATTTCCAATCGGCTTTGAGTGAAATTTTATGTCATTTCTTACGCAACGACGTAATCTCTTTTGATAGTTTTCGGCATGAGTTACAGACACATTTTTCTCACTTTTCGAGAAACATACATCTTTTGATCCGAGAAGTTCTCTTTTAAGTTACAGGGAATGGGTACTGGCCTTATTTTAATACCAGTCAATATCCTTTTAATTCAGCGGACATTTGTTAGGAGGTAGTTGCAATATTGAGCTGACTCGACACATTGTTGTTACCAATATTGTTTTATTTTTACATGGATTGTATTAAAAAAAAAAAATGTTAGGGTCCTAGTTTATCCATTTCAATTTCTATCTTGTAAAGCTTTGAATTTAAATCCGCAAAAAGATCTAATCATATTCCCATTTACTTAATTGCTTCAATGTTCTTATACTATTTCGGGTTTTCCTTTTATATTGAAAAATAAAAGAGAGTATTTATGGTGTTATATTTAAGTCGTTAATCCTTAACCCTTTTTCAATACACAAAGCAAAAAAAAAATAATGAGCATGCTGTATGTCTGGGTCCACTTTGCCCATTATAGAAATTGTGTACATTTGTTAATTCTGTTTTTTGTAATTCTGTATTCGGGATTATTTTTACATAAACTGTACATTTGTTTAAATATTTTGTATTAAGTGTTGGGCAATTTTTACCCATGTTTACAAAGTGTTTTGGTACAGACATGATGAACAAGTCTAGAAAATAAATACTCTACTAATACAAATTATTAAAAAAATAAAAAAAATAATAGAAAATAAATTTAATGTGCTGTTTCCAGGTGACAAACAATTTATTGTGTAGAAAAATTTATATAAAAATCACTCAGTTTTTGGAGAGATTTTCATTTAAATTTTACTTTACAATTAATTGCTTGTCACCTGGAACCAATACATAAATAAATTAATTGTTTTGAAAATTCTAAGCAATACCAACTGTTTAAGCAACTTTTGACCCATAAATACAGACTAAGGGTTAAGTCTATGCTATTCTACACTCAATACAGTCAGTTAGTTATAAAAAACTTATTTAAAGGCTAAACTTATTTTCTATTTTGCACTCAACACAGTCAGTTAGTTATAAGACACGTATTTGAGCATAAAACATAAAAAGACTATTCGTTTTGGCAATCATTTAAAAAAATTTTATGTTAAGAGCATTCGTAAACTCACATTGCAAGGAATCTTTTAATGTGGTTTTGTATAGAATTCGAAGTTCTAAGATGCTTTAGTAATTTGACCACAAATTGTTTGGTCATAAAAACTAATCCTTACTCCTTTTTCTTTATTCCTTTAAAATCCTCTTTTTTTGCTTATCTTTTCCATACTTTTGGACAATAATGAAGGATTGTACAAAACCTTGTAATAAAATAACGCGCTTAAAAACAGATGTATTTAAAATTTGTTTTGTTGTTCTGCAAACAGAAATGACACGTATTCTAGAAAAAGGACAAAAATAAAACTGGTGAGGCGAAAAAAATATAACAGGGTGTTAAAGGTATTGTAACGAGAGTTATTTGAAAAGTTAGTTAGAATATTTCCATGAAACAACAGGAGAACCAGAGAATCTAACTAAGTTTTACTATCTAATTAGATGTAAAATCTTTGAAAATTATTTAGTTTTTCTATCATTTAAATATTTTCCATTAAAAAATCGCTACAAAGTTTGAATCTTTTTTTAATTTTTTCAGAAGCAAACATCACTATTTTACTTTTCTTTGTATTTTGTGGAGTTAGGCCTTGTAGCTTCTTACACATTCAATTATTAGTAATTTCGATTACTCATAATAAATAAGCCAACTAGCTTCGCGGGATTAGATATAATATCCTTTATGTATATAAAGAAAATGTTATATAGTTTCTTATTAGGATATTTATTCGGTTAACCGTTAATTAAACGATTAATTACTATCCGATTAATTGACCGGTAAATCCAAAATTGGCTATTTTCGATTAACGATTAAACCGGTTAATTTCAGTCGATTAACCGTTGTTTCAAAATTTTTAAAGTAAGTAGTATCTTAACATAGTTTTTAATTTTTTAACTATTTGTTTCGTCTCATAAACAAAAGGTATGTGTTTAGAAAATATTTTTTCATACAATATATTTCCTTTTAGCAATAAATTCTTAAAATACAGTACAAAATCAGAAACTAAGGAATTTGGAAATACATTTTTTTTTGCAGCATGTTCTGTGCTGAGCTTTGACAGGACGAGTCAAATGATGACCCAACAACAGAAGAAATTCTCGCTTGGAACACAAACAATCTTTTAACAGAATTTTCCGAAAGAATTAGAAGTTTTAACAATTTAAAAAAATTAAAACTGGACTGTAATGGCAAAATGTTTAGAGAAATCATGGAAAAGGACTGAGAAATAAGATATTCTGTATGATGGGTTGCTTTCGATTCCTCCAACATCTTCGATATGTAAAAAACCATTTTTATTGCTCGTTTTAGTTTGAGAATTGTTTCGTTGGTTATGTTATTGTTTCTCTTTTGCTAATGAACTCCAAATTAAAAATAATTTTTGCATTTTTATGAAATTACTGAATTTATAACAAAACTTTATTAATCGGTTAACCGAGCAATTATAAAATTAACCGATGATTAACCGATTAAATCAAAACCTCGGTTAATAAATCGAGTGGTTAACCGATTAAAGCAAAAGCCCGATTAAATGAATACCCTAGGCTTTCAAAATCATTAATTTCATGAATATAAAAGATTATTTATTTCTTTCTCAATAAAATCCGATGTTTCGTTTGTATTCTTTCCAACTTTTTCAGTTTTTATTAATATCTGGCAAAATTTCTTATAACTTGAAAAAAAACCGAGTCGAAAGTAATTTAGGCGGCATGTATACGATGATTTTTAAAACACGTTTTTTTTAATTGCTTCTCAAATCTTTTTCGAAACTCTTTAAATATCTACATGATGACTGTTAAGAGATGTCTTTTTTGAAATTTTTGTTATAACAAATCGAAAAAAGAAATAAAAATAAAACATAAAAGCAAAATTCATGTTTTATTTTTAATTGCCTTTAAAAGTTGCTTCGAAAAACACAACAGATTCAAACGATAATTTTCCCATGTTTATAACGGTTGATTTCCCCCCTTATCGGTGCATTTTTCCTAAATTTAAAGAAATAAGCAATTTTTCCAAATAAGCAAAAAAAAAAAAAAAACGTTTCTGCTGGCTTTCAAACGTTATAAAATCCTATATTTATTTATATTAAATTCCAAAACAATTTAAATAAAAATTTTTTTATTACAAAATTAAATTTCGAGACAATTTAATTTTTTTAACGAAAACTTGAATACCAAATGCAGCCGTCCAACGATAAACAACAACGATTCCAACTCACAAATTATTACAAACAAAATTAAACTAAACTTAACGAAAAACACATAAAAAAGTGAAAATCATGCTTAAAGCATAACAAATATTGACGTCGGGGCCTCCCGCTCAAATAAAATAGACTCCGTGTATGGGAACACCTCTGCCCTTAGTTGAGGCTTAAACATTGCAATACTTGTAAGAGCTTAAACGTAATTTTTATTTAATTGGAATTTATTTTAGTTAAGATAGACTTTGTACACATTATTCTCCATTTGAATTAGGTTTTGTGGGCGTTCTTTAAAAAATAATCAAGGAAAAATTTTTTTTTTAAAACCTTTAAGAACTGCTTTCATTTAAACAAGAGTAGAAGGCATTCTCTTTAAAAACAACTCTCCATTAATTTAAAACAATTCCTAGAAAAGGTGTATAAGACTAATAAAGTATTCTGGATCATATACTGGCACACAACCACATTTGAGGATTCAAAAGAAAAAAGGTGAAACCGGAAACGGAAGCGCTAATAAAACTTGTTTATGTGCTTTAACAATAGAATCCTTCTTGGGGCTACGTTACTATCATTTTTCTGCTTCTAGTTCTCTATACCAGTCACCGTTCATGTGAGTTTATATTTGTTTTCATGAAGCTGAAGGATTAAAAAAGAAAAATCCTTTTTGTATTTTGTTGTTGCTGTTGCAACTGCACATTTTCGGTTTTGTTTTTAGGGATTTGCAGAATTAAGCTGCATTCAATGCCATTTACAAAATGTATTTGTGTCATCGCGGAAATTCAATTGATGAACAATATTTTGATGAGTATTCATTTCATTGGGTTCGGTTTTTTTCTAATTTTTAGTTTAAAGGAGGAGAAAAAGATTAAATCCACTGTTATTTTTAAGCTAAAATAATATCAATGAAATCAATAAATATTTGCCTATACTTTTAAAATTCTTGTAAGCGATTGCTTCTTTAAAATCCACAATTAAAAACAAAAAAATAAAAAAAACTAGGTCGTCTTTTAATTGGATACAGATGGCAAACCCCTGCTCTGGTTTACCATGTTTATGGCTGTAGTAATTGTTTTTCTAGATAACATTAATTTACCTTTCAACTTATTTGTCCTAACGCAATTTTACATATGTTTGCATAATTAGTGAAATTCATTACGAAAACCTTTTGAATTAGAGATCAAACCAATAAAATTATAACACAAATTCTAACATAAAACACTCGCACAAAATAATTGCCAGAACTTTAACATGTTTTTAACCTTTGAGCAGGACTTTATTTAGTTAAATACATACAATTATTTACAAGAACACACGCACGCACTTACATTTCCCTTCAAATGTGTATATTCATACTACAGCGTATGATTGATATTTATTTAACGTGTAATTAATGCTAATCATACGCTCTGATACATGAGACTCGCTGTGGAAATGTTGAAATATCATTTATTTCAAACAAACAAACACAAATAAATACAATAACACATCCGGTGAAATGCTTGGGAATGGGTAAATATTTGTAAATATGTGCTTTTATCAATCAAAACTGTTTCGAAGAGTGTGTGAGAGAGAGAGAGAGTTATAGAGGTGTGGAAGATTAAACACAAATTTATGACTCAGCAAAACGCAATGTAATAAAAAGCAAATTTGTCTAGGTTTTATGAGAGTATGAGAGGCGTTTTTTTAAATATACAAAATGGCAAGTCAGATTTTTTGCGTTTAATTTGCTTTGTAAATAAAATACATAATAAGCAACAAACAACAAATTAGATTGAAATAAAAAAATAGCTAAATTACCAAAAATGGAAATTTGCTAAAAATTATAGAAACCTAAGAAATTCTCATAATTCCTTAAAAGGAATTGTTTGAAATTAATCGCTGAATAAATAAATTTGATTAAAAATATAGTCAAGCATATAATTTTTTTAATCATTCATCAATTCCTAAGTTTCATTCCTACTACTTGTTATGTTTTTACATTTATATAGATGAATTATAATATATAGAATATATAATTCCATCGAATGAATTTTATTTTCTAAACAGTGATTTCTATTACGTTTGAAATGTTTTGTTTTGCTAAAGAAATTTAATTCCTTAAAATATTTCTTAGCTAAAACTTTCAGGCAGTCTAGTTCGTTAGCATTTGGAAGATAATTGTTTTTAATTAATTACAATTAATTTCATTAATGTAAGTTGTAAACTCTTCCCTAAAATTGAAATATCCCTTTTGTGGGGCATTAGAATCTACCAACAAAAAATAAATTATAACTGGTAAAGTACGATGTTTTGATACACTAAACACTAGAGTTTAATTTTTCCCGCACAGTTCTGATTCCTGGGAAATAAAAATCATATTCATAATGGTGGTATTCCATGAAGATATTTTTTTTTAATATTTATCTAAGACCCCATAAAGTATACGTATTCTGGGTCCATCAGTAATTCTTAGTCGATTAAGTCATTTGGGTGTCAAATTGTTTCTAGTTCTGCTAATCAGTTTCGGATTGAATTTCAGTAGGATCGGTTCAGTATGAAAAGAGATATGTACGCAAATATGAAACAACATCCTTAAAAAATTGCCAGAAACTACGAGAAATTGGTGGCGAAATGCACCGATTGCCATTAAATTTCAACAAATTTCTTTTTATTTTTCACAAAATTTCTTGAAGGTCGATCCATAATTTACCTACCGTGCCATATTAACCCCTTAATCACCCGTGTGCGAAAAACCACACAAAATGAACCATTTTCACACGATAAACAAAAAAATTTTTGAGGTACATTAAAGAAACTTCTTGACTTTGTTAGCAATATCAATTAGTTACTGAAAACACATTTCTTGTTTAAACAAATATTTGTTAGTAGCGAAATATTCCAGAACTTACGTAAGTTATCCTTGTGTGTGATTTTCAACACATATGTAGTTTCTATGTAATTTGCACTGGAGACAAATTTTCTGTCGGAAAGGTTGAATATTTTGGATATTGTTGCGAACTGCAAGCAATGTATGTGCTTATATAACATTTTTATGGTTTGTTGTTGATCACCAACGGGATATTTACATCACTAGTGTTACGAAAATCATGACTTTGATTACAAACGAACTATAGCGCAACACCAAAGTAGACGGTTATTCTTTATATGTGTAAAAACACGCACGAGCGTAACAAACGTTAGTTTTTTTGAGAGTGATTTGAGGCTTAAGACTACTCCCGAAGATCATTTTTGTATGGATAAAAGCGTAACGAATAATGCTTTTGTGGTGAAATTTAGCAAACACTACTTTCTTAAGATTTGCAATCACATCAATAGATTTTGCAAAGACCGAGTGTTAATTTATTAAACACCTTAAACCGCAAAACTAACTGATATTGTTGTAAAATTTAGCCAACTACAGTTTGCCAAGAAAAATAATAAAATTACGTGAAAATAGGTTTATATTTTTTGGTAAGCCTTTAACTGCAGAAAATTTTAATAATGTGATGAAATTTAACTGCATAAACCAATTAAAGGCGAGTCCCACATGGATTTACAAAAGTTTTAAAAAAAAGTTTTTTTTTTTTCAAAATTTCCCGGGAATTCCGAAATTAATTGCGATAATTGGACACAATTGAACAAATTTGGGACACAATTGTGTTATAAGGCTAAGATTCATATGAGAGTTAGGAATATTTTCTAAACATTAACATCTATATGATATTTGTTTGACTTAGGGCGATTTTGAAGAGGGAAAGGTTCTCACCAATTTCAACGGACTTCGTCCTTATGGCAATTAAAACGTATACCAAATTTTAATCGGTAAACTAAAAGGCGGGTTAGAACCAATATTCTTATGCCTTAAACACAGCAGGACAAATAATAATATTCTCTCTCGTATTGTGGGTATAAAAATAACACAAAAATTACTAGAAATGTTAAGAAATAAAAAATAAAACTGAGTCATATTTACGGTAACCATATTTTTTTAATCCAAAATACAGAACAGCTCAATATCAGTTTGTGGGTCCCTTTCGTTCAGCCTTGAGCTTTAGGAAGCAATATTTGTATTCACTATTAATTTCAATATTATTCAAAGGTACACAAAAAATGGACCACTGAATGACCCAACAATAAAAACCACATAATTTTTATATGCCTTAATATTAAATTAAATATTATTTTGCTTTGACTGAAAATTTATTACAGAGTGCGGTAAAGCTTTTTTAAATGAGTTATGCGAAGGATTAAATTTGTTCTTGATAAAATTGTATTTTGTAATAGTTGAGACGAGTATTCAGCTTTTTAGTGAGTGTTTGTACCGTCTTTTTGTATAACAATGAGTCCAGGATTTTTTTTAAGTTTCGGTACAAATGGGTGTGTATTTAATTGGTTAAAATTAACGACGTACAGCTTCTCATTCTTAACGTGGAACACAGAAAATCTTATGTTACAATATTTGGAACTCACAATTAAATCCTTAGTTTGTATGCTGTTATCACAATACAAGTGCTTGAACGTGTTGTAAAATTTATATGAAAAGTACGCAATAAACTTAATGACTGTATAAAATTTTAGCCCAAAAGATATTAATCAAAAACTGAGAAAATAATTTTTTTTTAGTTAAATTAGGAAATGAGATCCAAGTTTTTCATATTAAGAATATTTTAAAAAATTGTGAAGTTTTGAAAGATGCATATAACAAATTTTAAAATATTCTACATTTTGGTTCCAAATATCAAAAAAAAATCTTCGAGAATTTTGCTTTGAAGAGAAATAAAGCCCCTGAAGTAAATAAAATGGCCCCGGAGATGCTTAAAGCGGCCCCCGAACAACTGCGCAATAACTGTTAACTCACATCCAAAATTTTTGGCAGGCTTGTAAACTGGATTCAAATCATAAGGAAGGTATCATAGTTAATATCACCAAAAAGGTTGACCTTACAGATTGCAGAAACTGGAGAAGCATCACTATTCACAGCTAAGCTAATAAGGTAATTGCGCATATTTTAAACAAAAGAGTTTCAGGCGCTGTGATCGCCGATCTCAGACCAGAGCAAACTGGTTTTCGCGCACAGAAATCTTGCAGCGACTATAATCATTAAGCAATCCTCCGAATGATAATCGCCCTCTATATGATATTTAAAGACTTCGATAAGAAATTTGACCCCCTCAAACACTAGGCAAAAATTATACTTCTTATCAATCCCTGTATAAAAATGCACTAAGTAACAGTTTTATTGTTAAACCTGGTATTCGCTAAGGATATAAACTCTCTTCCCTGCTATTCAACTTCGTACTTGATGTCATCATGCGTAATGCTACCAGAGAAAGTAGAGTGATAAGATAGGGATCCAATGAACAACTAAAGAGCCTGTAATATGCCTCCTGTCGCATACAACTATTGCAACATGTCAGCTAAACTCAATTCTCTTGAGAGCGAAGCTTTAAAAGGTGGCTATATTATTAATATAAGGAAGGCAATACCCGGCAACACTACTAACAACAACAAATTCCGAATATAAAATGTTGAACTGAAAAAAAGTTAATACATTCTGCTAACTTGGCAGCATATGAACAATAACTTGCGCCTTTAGCGATGCTATAGTCTTCAAAATTTCAAAGTCTAACCATTTTTTTGGTGTCTTATGACCTTACGAATCTTGTAAGAGTCTCGGAACACCGCGCATACCAGTGGGCGACACTATGAAAGCTGCTTTAGATTGGAATCCCAATGGTAATACACGTAGAGTTGTTTTGTCAAAATGCCACAGATATACATGGGACAATCCAAGTCAATTCGTTCAGTTTGGAGAAAAATATTATTAGATTTCCTTTATTTTTACCTGTGTTGATGTTCCTTCTCAACAGCAAATTTTCAGATTTTTTTGGCTGCTGGTTACAGATATCGATATTAAAAAAACTCACGTTATAAGAAAACTATGTTCAAATAAATACGTATAACTTTTTCAATATAAATCCGAATGGAATAATTTGATGATTAAATTAATTTTTTCGTGGCCGTCAAGAAAAAAGCGGCCTAAATTTACCCACTTAATTGTTGAATTGGCAACGCTGCTCGTATATGTTTAGTCTCTCAAAACTTGGTTTTTATTTCATTAATCCAAAATTTGCAGTTTTCGGTGAAATAATTGGGTACCTGCAAAAAGTTTTACATACCACATTGGCGTATGTTGTCATATGACCGGTCCTAAACGACTTTACTTCTTTTTTTATTCACAACTACAGAAGTTTAATGTAGTTTTCACAAATGTTTATTTCTTTTGATTTACAAAATCATTTAACCATTTTAGTTTTTCTTCTTAACCAAAAATTTAATTAAATTTCCAACAACATTTGACCTTTAAAGCTCCTCAAAGAAAACTATTTAGAATATTTATCCCCTGCTAAATAAACAATTTGTTTTGATGCAGAAAATGTAAATAAATGCATTTGGGCAAATGTAATGAAATTAACTTAAATATTTTCTCTTGCAGTTCAGTAATCCAAAGTAACTACATTTCAAAGTTAAATACATCAAGTTAAATATTTAAGCAAACATTTCGTTTTAATCAGGGCTGTGGAGTCGGCGTCGGAGTTGAGGTTTTTGTACTGGTGTCGGTGTTGGAGTCGGAGTCGAAGTACCCACAAAAACTCGCTACATCGACTCAAAATTTTTGGCATTAAAATTTTTTCTAATATTTTTCAAAATAAAAAATTGCTAATGGCCAATTTCACCAATTCAATTTAAATATCAATTCATATTTAAATATAGTTTTTCATATATGTAATTCTATTTTTATTTGACATAAAAAAAAAGATTTTTAAACATAAATTCAACGCATTGTTTTGATTCTGGACACTATATTGATATTGAAGGAGTTAAAATATTAAACAGAGAGAAAAACAAAAACAAACGATACACTCTTGAACGTCTTCGAATACAGGAAAAACCAAACAACACAATAAATAGAAAGGAGGATAAAGACGGCACAAATGCAAATTACACAATCGCAATAAATTAGTTTTAGTTCTACTGTGATACATTAGCAATAATAACCTGTGATATTTAATCAGTTTTTTATTTTTAAATAATTTTAAACAACTTCGTGTCTTATGTTGTAAAACTTGTGTGTTTTTTTATTACAAAATGTAAATCTAACAAAGATTGAATGTAAGTTTGGTTATTGTAATGTGGAACTTTATTGTTGTTGTTACTAAATATTATTTTATTTTTGTTTTGTGTCGTTGCCAGATTTAATAAACTGAAAATCCCAGATGAAGTTGGAAAATACCAACGAAACGTAGGATGAAAATAAAAAAAAAAAAATATATAAATAAATATTCTTTTATTTAAATACAAATAACCTTGAAAGCCTGTTTAGAAAAATTCTAAGAAATTATAAATAAATTGGTGAAATTGGCCAAGCGATGGTCTGCTTTTTGAAATTTTAAAGCCGGCAAATAATGACCAGTATACTTTATATTTGAGTCGGTGAAGTTCAAAAATTAAAAAATTGAGATAACGTCTACTTTTGACAGATATTTTAGCAATTTATAAGAATAAATATATAGATTCTGTTTATGAAATAGAGCCAAATTATGGAATTTAAAAATAAAATTTGTAAACATGTTGTTTTTTATTTATCGTATATTTACAAATATTTTTGTAATCATGTTCATATATATGACTTGAAATCTGCTGTAGCTCCTGTGGTGAAAGCATAAGGTTAGGTTAGGTTCTATTGACAGCCGTGATCAAGCACAGCTAATGTGGGTCCACTAGTTAGTTCCCGTTGTGCTACCATGTCACACCGTCTGCCATGGGTCCTATGTTATCTGGCTGCTAGTTTTCCCGCGAAGCCACCCGGTCGATTCAACAAAGGAGTGGATCCTGTTTAAATCAATATCAGAGAGACAAGTCCTGTCCCCAAGGGCTCTTCGACCAAACATTTCAAGTCCCAGATCTCAGAATATCGGACAATTACAGAGAGATGTTCCGTTGTCTCCTCCTCGTCACCGCAACTTTTACAGAAGTCATTATAAGGGAGCCGCAGCCTCTAAGCGTGTCTTCCAATGGGCCAGTGGCCAGTTATAACCACAATTATGTTCTTTAGGTGATGTCTGGAAAGCTGCAATGCCCGCCGTGCCCTTTTTTCATCTATAATAGGCCAGATGTTCCTGGTTTCTTCACAGGTAGTTTCATCGTGCCACCTCAGACTGGCAATAAGGTGACACTTGTGCGCTGTAAGTAACTTACTCCCTGGGAACGAAACACCTACATTATATGTTGAACCGTCTCGATTCAAGGTGGTACCTGCATACGCCAACTAATCCGTCATGCAGTTTTCCTGTATGCCCCCGTTTCCGGGGACCCAATTAAGGGTAATGACCAGTGAATGTCTCTGACCAGTGAGAGCATTAAGTTCACATTTTAAGTTCCAACCTTCAAGATGAATTTTAATAGAAAAAAGGAACTCGGAATAATACATGACATTATTCCAGATATAATTCCCATCAATATGGGGGTTACTCGAAAAATGATATGAAAATACTTTTATCTACTCACTTTCGGGAAAATTGGAGAGTTAATGAAGATTTGCAATTTCAAATTTCTGTCTTGGGCAATAATAATATTAATTATCGAACGGAAAAAAAGCAAAGGCGAGTACTCGAAAGAAAACGATTTCAATTAAGTTATTTAAAAAATCATATATTTTTTAACTCTGCAGGTAGAAGCCACATTTTGAAAACTTTACAGCAGACCGCAGAAAGATTTTGAAACTCACAAATGATTCTATTTCTTTATTTAAAATTTGCCTTTGTCCGAAAATTTTATATGACTCTAATATGTTTTTTTATGTCGATGATATCCTTAATAAGAGTACGTCATTAAAGGTTCGTTACCTTCTATGATGGTGTTGGTACTGTTCCACGCATTGATACAAACATCACCAAGTCCAACAACGAAAGAGGTGCTATTAATGCTAATAAAAGAAGGCTTACAACATTTTTTTTGATGTTACGTTTCTCTTCAAAATGTGTTATAAAAATTGTAGAAGTAACAACTGAAGGCGCATCTGCATGTTTTAATAAAAATATATTTAATTTTCTTGAGAATAATTAACAAAGTTGGTCAAAATATTTGACTTAATAAATAAAACAAAACCAAAATGGCAGTGTATTAATTTATGTATGTATATTAAAAATAAAAAACCTCACTTCACAGTTTACAAAAAATGACTTATGATTGATGTTCTTTGCCTCTACAAATTCTGTGGTAAACAACACTAAGTACACTTAATGCCCTGAACGTCTAAGAAAATTGGTGTGGTTTTCAACTTTTCTATCTCGAATACTACATAAGACAGGACTTATGGAAATTCGCACATCTAACAAGTAAAGATTCTAATTCCAACAGTTTAAAAAACGTATTTTGAAAAAGATGTGAATTGGTATAGTTTATCTCTCCCCTACAGAAATATTGTTACATTTTTTAGCACTGCAAATTATTATTTTCCTGGTGGGGTTGCAAAAATAGTTAGATCGTTCGTTCCCAAATTAAATTTTCTATATTTCAGTTGGTTTCAATTTTTCAACTGTTGAGTTATTAGCCAAGAATGGCAAAACACTTTAGAAGCAAAAAGTTAAACTCATTTGGTCCATTTAAGGGGGCACAATATACTTTTTGCATTTTTTCCAAAATTCAAATAAATTATTTTGCAGCATAATACGGTACGTTAGAATTAAAATATCGATTTGAAAGAGTTTAAAGTCAAATGAGGACCAGTCTAATAAATATTTAACATCAAGGTTATAGTAGGAGTCGGAGTTGGAGTCGGAGTTGGAGTCGGAATTGGAGTCGGAGTCGTACTTAAAAATTTCTGCAGAAGGATTCAGAGTCGGAGTTATATAAACATATTTCTTGACGACTCCACAGCCCTGGGTTTAATGCACACACACACACACACTTAAACGAAAGAAAAGAAAAAATCCTTTGGGAGTATAAATATATTTAAATGTTTAAATAAACTAATTTTATTTAAATGTTTAATGTGCAGTTTACACAACACAAGTGATTGAACGTGTAGTGAAAAGCACTCAGATTTTTGAGTGTTTTCCATATAAATTTTACTACACGTTCAATCACTTGTGTTGTGTAAACTGCACATAAATGTACATGGTGAAAAAATCGACTGTTTTATCGGATATAAAACTTGGTTGAATAACAACCGATTTTAAAGAAGAAACCCTGTACAGGAATATTTCCATAACAATTTTAACCGTAAACGGACTTTATAAGTTGCAGTTACTTCTTTATGTTTTTAAATCAACCCATAATATTGGTCACTACACAATTTCTTTTCAACGAAATCAAACAAGATTTAATACCAGAAATAACTTGAATCTTAGAACAACAAGATGTCGGTTGGAAGCTACAAAACAACGCGTTGAATATATGGGTTCTTTTGAGTTTAATAATCTCCCTCAAGATATAAGAAATATTGAAAGAATTTCTGTATTTAAGAATAGAGCGAAAAACTACTTGCTTCGTAATTTAGAAACACTTCTCATATAATTTATGCAAAGTTATATAATTTTATAATAAAGTAGGTACATGTACTATTTTTTTTCTTTTTTTTTCAAAAAGTTAAGTTAATTGTTAAAAAATTAAAGACTGTAAATATTTTGCCAGCTCGCCTCAATAATGTCCAAGTGATGCTGAGGCAATTCATTATATTGTTGTATATATAAATAAAGTTTGAATAAATAATCAGGCATGGGCACCACTACATTGAAAGCTTTGCTTGTGTGGCATTGTATTGGTTTGTTTACGTTTGCATTTGTTGGTTTTATACTCTTTTCCTCTTTGTTTTTTGTGTATGTATACCTACACATCGTTCGCTCTTTTTGCATTTTTATTAAAAAAAAAAAAAAAACAAATAAACTTAGGCCCTTTAAAGATTTGAACTTGATATTTAAGTAATACTGAGGTAACTATGCGTATTTCTCCAGCAAACAAATTTTTTAAAACAATTTCTCTATTTTTTTAAATTTGGAGATGTTTTTGTAAATTTTTTTTAATTTAGGAACCGTTTTATTTATAATTAACATACTTTTATAATAAATTCAAAAAAAAATACGGTTTCTAAATTAAAAATGCGCAAAAACATCTCCAAAGTTAAAATTGAGTTTTCTGGAGAAATACATAGTGAACTGTGTAAAAATCAAAACATGATATTTGCTTAAGTTTTGAAAACTGTACACTGAACTTGTGTAGTGTATGGTAAAAATGTTCAGTTCTATCGCGGGTTTTTAAGAGTTGATAACGAAATATGAGCGCGAAAAAAATTATTCTGGACAGGGTTCCTAGACATATGCAAAGATCTCTTAAATTATGGCGCTATAAAAGCAGCAATTGACTCTTGCAATCAAATACTACGGAAAATGAATGAAAAGATTAATGGAAAGCTAAAAAAGTTTTTATTCTTCTTCTTCTTCGCTAATAAATTTAAAATAAAATATTGCACAGTTTTCTGGTGGAGTGTGTGTGATAAGTTTCGTTTACGCAGTGCCAAACTTGAGCACTGAACTTGTATAGTGCATGGTCGGCATAAGGTAATATTTACTTAAAGAATCTACTGACTGTCTACCTTTTTTGAATCATTCGAGCGTTTTTCTTGTTTATTATCAATTAGCTTCAATAGTATTGGTTTTGGCGCTAGAACGTAGCGTTTTAAAGTTCTATTAAAGTTTTATTGTTGCTTATTCAAAATAGTTGACGATTTGACTGTTTTTTTGTTGTTTTGGTTCAGTGACATTGAGTAAAATAAATTACAAAAATTCGAAATTCAAAAACTTTTAATCATACAAGAAATCAACAAAAAACACTCCAGACAGTACTTGTTACTTTGAAAATCTCTTAGTACAGTCTGCAAAAATTTATAACGTTTACTTGAGTCGCTACCGTCTGGGTTCACACTTTGAAAGTTTTCTTTCGGAAAGTCTAAGCTTATTGGGGAGAGGGGAAGAGAACATGCTTTTTTTCTCTCCTCTCTCACCCATAAACTCAGACTTTCTGAAAGAAAACTTTCGTAGTGTGAACCCAGACTTAGTTGTGAAATAATTTTTGCAAATAATTGTTGGTGCAATATAATCAAAACACACATATCCCAAACTTACATATAAAAACGGAATGTTGCTTGAATTTTTTATTTCCCTATGTATATTACAGAATACATTTTTATACCTGCTTATCATTTGACTAACCTGAAGCATTTGTCTTTTGCTTCGAAACGTTCACACAGTATTTGCTTGTGCCAGCGACACAACAGTAAGTGAAATAAGTGTTCAGATGGAATTGTGCAGGCCTCTATTTGTTTATACTTTTCAATAGAGAGTTGTTATAAGAAGTTAATTGGGTCGTTAACGCAAGGCGGATTATCAGGTTATATGGTTATCTAGTTTTGATTTACAGCAACAAAAAATATTTGAAAAAAAAAAATTAAAATATATTTTGTTGTTTTCAATATTACTTAATAACCATATAACCAGATAAACAGCCTGCCGTGATCCATCCAAATAATTTATTAAAACTGTTTAATTGCGCTAATGTTGTTATTGCATAACTGTAATATTAATCAAAACAACAAATATTTCGATTCTAATATTTTTTGTTGTTTTTACATTCTATTTAATCTACTGTATAACTTCTAAATGTGACGAAATAAATACATATAACATTTAAAAACATTCTACCAAATGCTTGGAGGGGTTTTACTTATTTCGTGTTGCTCGTCGTTGTTTATTTAAACTTTCATGTTTATTAAAGACCAAGAAAATAAGTTGTAAAATTCAATATTCAACACATTTTCCTAATTTTGTTAATGGAAGTAGATTCCAAAGCAGATGGGTGGTGTAAAGAAGCTCAGTAAATTAACAGAGAGAAAAGAAATAACTGGAACGTATTTTATGAAAAATAATTAAATTATGGGAAAATTGAAGCCATAAGCTGAAATAAGATGTGACATAACGTTTTAACCGTAACAGATGTAAATGGTTATCGAACAAAAAAAAAAAAAAAAAAAAAAAAAAAAAAACAACATTAAAATAAATTGATTTCTATGGTTATGACGTTATGAAAAGCCACTTACAATCAAATCCTCAAGGGCTGGTTAAAGCTACTATTATGGTAAACTACAAATTTCAAAATAAAAATGGGCGGGGTAGACGGAGAAGTAGCAGTACTCCTCTCCCCCCCAAAGAACAAAAATGTTTAATACTTTATATCTAAGACAAATCTCTTCCAGCTTTTCAGGACCCACTCTTAAGATAAACTGCACCACTCAAAATAAAAATAAAAGGGGAAGGTTCAGGGGGAACAACACATTTTTATATATAAAAATTAAAAATGTTTGTCTGTTTTTTGTTGGCTTATAGACTGATCAACTACTGAGCGAAAACTTATTTTGTCGATAGGAGCAGTGGAATAGGATGCCAATATTAAGTTTCGCTTATCTTAAGAGCGGCTGCACCTATCTTCTTGAACTTTTTGCAGTTAGCTCCGAAATTAAAATAAGGTATCAGCAGGGGAAGTGTTACCCCCATAGGGCGCCAATGTAAAATATTGCATATCATAAGAACTGTTGTATTGATAATGTTCTTACTTGTTATCTGTCAATCTTATAGTAAACTTCACCTTTAAAAATAAAAATTAAAGGGTAGGCACAGGTGGAGCAATACGCCCAATAGGATGCATTTTTTAAATATCACGTTACTGAAGGAAGAACTATTATAGTTAGAGTCTCCAAAAGTGGCTAAAGGCAATAATATGGTAAGTTATAAGTTTTGAAATGGGCGAGTAGACTGAGTAAAAGTAGTACACCCCATATAACGAAAATATTAAATACCTAATGTATGAAGATAAAAGTCTTCAGGCAATGTAGGATCCACTCTTATGGTAAACTACACCTTTCAAAGTATAAAGGAAGGGGTTAGGTGCATGGGAAGCAATAAATAATATGTAAATGAAAAAGCGTATGGTTGTTTGTTCCCTAAAGACTCCTTAACTAATGAAATTTTCACAGTAATTTTCTGATTACCCGACACATATTAATATTTTTTAATTTTTAGGTGGGCGTGGCAACTTTCATGCATTGACATAAAATATTACTACATATTTGGAGTACTGTAAAAGTAAAAGTATTCCAATTTTGTACAAATAACTTAGATAATAATACCCAACATCTTTCAAAAAAAGTAGGTTTAATGGAAAAAGTACGAATGGCAGCTCCCATACGAATAAATTTGAAATTTCAGGATATTTGTAGAACGGTTACCGCAAAAGCACGTAAATTGAGTACAATATGCTTTGTAATCAATACACGAGATCTGTTTTAAACAAAATTTACTAATTTTATTTCGATTGGGATAGCAAAGCGCACCGTGTTAAGCTAGTATCATATAAAATTTAGTTGGCGCAAGAACAACAGTCCAACGGCCGTCAGCAATAATGAAAATAAATTGTTTGGCTGATAGGTGATGATGCAAATATTGAGGATATGTGGTTTAATATTGTTAAGTTGTTCCTTTAATAAACGCGTTTGAGGTCGTGCAATTGCAAATCTGAATAAAAACACTCACTTATTCAACTCAACAAACTTTATTGAAACTAATTATTTTGTTCACAATTTTAAGTTACGAACAAAACCGTTTCTTAAAACAAACTTAACTATTCTAGACCTATGTTCTAAAACCATTTCTAGAAATGACTGGGAAATTCATGTAGGGATTATTTTAAAATAACAGTTGTGTTGAAAATTATACATTACAATTTTATGTTACTAATATGATAAACATCTGCATGAAACTTAACAATGATTTTCATGAAACCTTCATTATAATTTTGTGTTCGCTTCATTCGTATTCAGTAAAATGAAACACTATGAAATGAAAGCAATGAACACTCGATATTTAAGAGACGAATAAGATGAAATTAGTTTATTTGCTTATACAAGAGAATATGAACATTAACAACCATGAAACAGAACAACCATTGAACAAATCTCAAATAAGTTCATGGAAAAACAGTATGATTTAAATGTCAGTGTTGCCAGTTGTAGAAAAATAAAAACTTAAGAAAGTTAAAAAAAAAAATAGAAATAACCATGAGGGGTAAATGCAACAAGTTTAAGAGATACATTAATATTGAAATAAAAACTCAAATTTATTTTTGTTTTCAATGTAAATTTTCAATAAAATTAAATATATTTAATTTTATTTTCAAAAACATTCCCTAACATTAAAAAATTTTCGGCAATATTTTTGTCTTAAACAGAAAAAAGTAGATAGATAATAAATTCAAAATCCTTAACAATCTACAGATATTATTATAATGAAAACTAAAAAATTAGATAATTCATGGTTAAAATAAAATTGATAAATTCTAGGCAAAAAAGTGTCATATACATCATCCAGCACGATCAATATCTATCGTTTTCATATTATGATGTAAAAACATAATTTGATCGACTAACGCTGTATTCCACCAAATGACGCAACGTTTTTCGCAAAGTAAATTTCATAATGACATGAATTTACTGAAGTGGCAACATTGCTATTGAGTATTAATAACAATAAATGAGAGAGAATGAAAACAATGAAACAAAGCCCGTTTCATTGAACAACCTCTGCGTGTTAACGATATGAAACGAAATGTGTTCATAGCAGCTTGAATAAAACAACAGTTTGTTCGGTAATCTCAATTTTATTCGAACACGACTTTCAGTGAATAAGCATTTCAGTATGTTTATGAAAGAAGTTGTTCATGCAGCCCTTTATAATATGACATAAAACTATAACATACAAGTTAACTTATTACTACATCTATAAATAATTCTAAGATAATTTTACTTTCGTAAGAATATGAACACAGAAAAAATTATCAGTAGTTTTTTATCAATTAAAATAATTGTTCAAAAAGTATTTAAATTTAATTAATGTGATAATTGAATCAAGTATTTTTTTTGTTGAAAGAAAATTGAATATATAATTTTGATTTAATTAACATTTAAGTTGTTTTAAAATTAATGTTTAATTAAAATATTTATTAACTAACAAAAACAAAAATTTCGTTTAAAATAAAATAATTTAAACATGTGGAATTGTTGTTGGAGATTGTCGAAATCAATCAACACATTGCTTGAAACGGCAAAGTTTTTTTTTATAATTTTTTTAATAAAAATTAAAAATATCATTTATAGAAAAATATATTTAAATTTTTAAAATTTTTTTATTTCAATTTCTTGATATATATTTTTTTTAATTAGTTCATCAAATTTAATTTTCATTAAATTTCAAGAAAAATTATCAAAAAATTTTAATAAAAAATTCCAAGTTGTAAAATAAAAATTCCTTCCTCAGTTAAAATAATTTCACCCTGCAGTACTAATGTTAGTCATTTTGACTAACATTGTTTTTATTTTTGCGTGTAACTTTTTTTTGCTGCTATGGTTGATGGTACGCTCTTGCTTATAAAGGTCACTTTGCTGCAGTAAGTAATGCTATTTTTGAGTTTTTGAAGTCATGTTAGTCAAAATGAATGAATGGAGCATTTCACAAATGAAAATAAAACTCTAAAAAATATTTTTTTTTGCCTTTTCAGTATTATTTGACATGTTTTCTTAAATTGCCAATGAATTAAAAATTTTTAATTTTTATTTTTTTACTTATATTTTTCATTAAAAAATTTGTGTTTGCGAAAGTGTTCCTAGAAGAGCACCTTTAATGAAATAAATGCAAAAATTAAATTATTATGGAAAACTTTCATATTATTGTTTTTTTAGACACTGGACAAAATAAGTTATCAAATTAAAAAAATATTAGAATTATTTCATGTGAAGCTAACAAAAAAAATCGGAGTTATATTCATGTAAGCCGATTTGACTAACAATTAGTATTAATGTAGAAAAAAATCATGTTAGTACTCCAGGGTTAATGAAAATTAAATTTGATGAACTCAAGTCTAATTAAAAAATATCAAGAAATTAAAAACTAACAGTTCAACTAAAAAATCAAAGATTTTTTTATTTCTTTTTAAAATATTTTAAATTTTTAGTAATCAATATAATAATTTTGGTGATAACTGCAAAATCAACAAATGGGTTGCTTGATTCTATGAATTTGAATGTAAAACATGTCTAGATATCCTTATTTCGAGGAAATTGTTTTTTCTTTGTATGTTTTTCTTAAATCATATTACCGCTATGTAAATTATGAACACATTAAAAATAAGCCAAACCAGTCTATTATTTCCCTGGATTCCATACAAGTTTCCTCCCAAATTAAGACTTTTGGTTAGACAGGGTACATTGCAAACGATATACAGTGGTGAATTGTAAATTTTGAGTTTACTTCCTTTTAAGGTTACCTGTACGATGTAAGCATATAGAAAAAGACCAAGTCATATTCGAGTAAAAGCTAAGTGATGTGGTATTGTAGGGTTTTAATTATTCGGCTTAGCCCCAAAAACATCAAACAAAGTAAATTTTTATTATCTTTCATTCGGTTTTGTCTTTACCATTATTAACGTCTTAGTTTGTTTTTTTAACTTACCTGGTTGTAAAATTGATGTCCTTGGGGGTCAAAAGAGCATCATTTACTTCAACAATTAATATATCGCCAGATTGAATTTCCGCCTCGCCCTCCCACGAAACCATCATGGCTGTGCAATCCTTATCTGTCTTACAATTCTCTGGAGTCTAAAAAAATAAAAAAAAATTCACCCCCAGCATAAGTACAAATTGTTAAGACAAAAAAAAAAAAAAAAAAAATCCTACAAAATCAGTAAAGTTTAATAAAAATGAATCTTAAATGATAACAGAATTAAAAACCAAGCTGCCGTAAATGTTTCAATTTTAATAAATAATGTTTTAAATTTATTTTTAAAGTTTAAGCAATATTAAAAGTTTTTTTTATTAAGTCTATTATAGGCTTTAACACAAAAAAGGCACACTATACAAACTTAAACCAAAAAATAAAAAAAATCTAAATCCTTTATGTCGTTTATAACCTTTTTTTTATTATGTCCTTCCTTATATTTGGAAGATATGTAGAATTTGTTTGTTTTTTCTGAAAATCTGTGTATTTTTGTTTATAGTTTATATGAATAGGAGTCTTGTTTCCTTATTATCATTTTCCAAATAGTCAGCTAACATGTGTGTGTTTAGGTACAGCTGAGTGAATGAGTTTATTTGTTGTTTTTTGGTTGCGGTTTTTTTTTAGCACATTTGCAAAAGCTACTCTGTTAAGCCAAAATAGCATTAAAAAAAATAAGATAAATTTAAAATCCTTAAATATGTATTTCATATAAAAACATAAAATGCTAAAGTAAAATAGGCTGCGAAATTGTTTTTTTTAGGGATTTTTTTTAAATATGTTAAAAAAACATTCATTTTTTTGCAGAAATAAACAAAAAAAATTGCCGGCCTTTCTGTGGCGATCTTCATTTCCGTATGGATTTCTTCAATCTTCTACATGCAACTACCCTTTGATGTAAGTTTTTTATTTATTGTATGGGCCAATTTCAAAAAAAACGTACACATCGAGTTTTTTTTGCTTATTTTTAAAGTTTTTTCAATTCGCCTGTTAGAGTGGCAAATTTATGTAGAAATTGATGAAGAATCCGGTGGTACTTTTAGGCTCTCAAAACAATCAATATTTTTTGATTTTTTTTAGGTTTTCTATGATTTCGATCTTGAGCGTCACACACCAAATATGTATAAGAAATCGCTAAAAATGCAAAAATATTTGAAATTCAAGCTAACTACGATGTTCTTTTGTTTCTCAATATTGACTTTTGTGAAAATCACCTTTTCGATTATAAACACATAATCACGATTCACTTTGATTTTTAATTTTTTTTAAAAGTGACTAGTTATTTTAAAATTTTAAGATGAAAATATGTAAATTTTTGTTGAAAAAAGACTTGAACTTAGAGATTACTTGCAAAGTAATAGGCTTGTAACGATGTATTTAAAAAAAAACTGCAATTATAAACGTTTTAAGGGAAAAATTCTAAGTGTGACGCTCAAGATATTTTGTGACGATCAAGAGATTTTGTTGCACGTAAACAAGAAATAATGCCTAATTTAAAGTTTAGCGAAAAAAAGTTTATTCTTTTACAAAAATTAAATAAAAAAACACAAAAATTCTTCAAAAAACAAAAATTTTCATACAAAACTAAAGATGATACCAAAGCCAGGAAAAGATCACACAAAAGTTGAGTCATATAGGCCTATTAGCTTATTGTCTAATATATCAAAGCTGTTTGAGAAGCTCTTAGCGTCAAAATTAACCCCAATTTTAAATGATAATGGGTGTATACCTAACCATCAATTCGGTTTCAGAAGAGAACATAGCACAATTGAACAAACCCATCGAATAGTAAACGCCATAAGAAAAGCCTTTGAAGAAAGAAAATATTGCTCCGCTCTCTTCATCGATGTTTCTCAAGCTTTTGATAAAGTCTGGCATGTAGGCTTGTTACATAAATTGAAGCTAAACCTACCGGTTAACACACACAAGCTGCTAGAAAGCTACTTGGTCGGTCGAAAATTTATTATTAAAGAAGGTGATTTTGTAAGTTCTCCTCAGCCAATTGAAGCTGGAGTCCCTCAGGGAAGCATCCTGGGCCCACTTTTTTACTTAATATATACCTCGGACATGCCAACAAACAATTACACCCTAACCTCAACTTTTGCTAATGATACAGCTTTTCTAAGCGTACACGAGAACAGTCGTGAAGCATCTCGATACCTGCAGGATCATATATTTCAGCTCGAACTATGGTTAAAGAAATGGAGGATAAAGGTCAATGAGCAAAAATGCGTACATATAACATTCACTTTGCGTCGGGAAACATGCTCCCCTATTAAAATCAATAATCAACTAGTGCCTCAACAATTGCATGTAAAATATCTCGGTATTCATCTAGATCGGCGTTTAACATGGAAATGCCATATAGAAGCAAAATTAACCCAAATGAAACTAAAAGCAATTCAAATTAACTGGCTTATTGGAAGAAATTCAGTTCTTAGTCTCGATTGCAAACTACTACTTTACAACGCTATTTTAAAGCCAATATGGTGCTACGGTATTCAACTATGGGGCAC
The DNA here is from genome assembly GCA_949318255.1 of Pollenia labialis. Taxonomy (NCBI): domain Eukaryota; kingdom Metazoa; phylum Arthropoda; class Insecta; order Diptera; family Polleniidae; genus Pollenia; species Pollenia labialis. Next base: position 132,606,986 of record OX439141.1, read on the forward strand.
TGCCTCGGCTTCAAATATCGAAAAAATTCAAAGGCGCCAAAATAAACTTCTTCGAATAATCACAGCTGCCCCTTGGTATGTTAAAAACTCAAATATCCACAAGGATCTCAATGTGCCACTGGTAAGGACTATTATTACGAAGTATGCGGTAAAATATTTAAAAAGGCTAGAGTTGCACCCTAATCCACTAGCTCGAAATATTTTAAATGATAGTGGCCACACTCGCTTAAGAAGAAGAGACACTGCAGCACTTACCCATTAAGATGAGCGATAAACACCTACATATGTGAACAGAACCCGTGATGAAGAAAATTTTTGTCTGGCACTGGCAGGACATAAAATAAATTTTAAGGATAAGATTTGATTAATTATTGTTAGTTCATATTTAATATATGAAGATTCAATAAATAAATAATGAAAAGAAAAAAAAAAAATACAAAACTAAACATGTACATATCCTTTGATGTCTTTAACAAAAATGGAAAAAAGGAAGTAATTCTTGAAGAAACTTATACACATATGTAAATATTTGACGCAAAACAATAGCTTAATTTAATTTATAAATTTTTATTCGAATTCTTTATGAAATGACAAGCGGCTTTGTTGTTCTCATTCTCATTCAGTTTTAGCACTTTCGAATTAAGTTTGTGGCAGTTGCATAAGTTTCCGGTCCCCCAGAGGTTTAAATTGCAAAAGCACGAGCGAGATCTGTAAGTCAATTCACCTCTGGATTTTGTAATTATATGGTGAATATCGATTATACCTTTCTTTCTTTCTTCTTTCTTTTACATTCGCCATTACGCGCTTACGTGCTCTTTAAACCACCATTGATTTTGTTTTTTTACTCTTGTAAATTAAAAAATAAAATCAAAATTAGGCATTTTAAGCTATGAAGCAATATATATCAAAAGTGATGCTCATGAAATGTTTGCCTATTTTGGTTTTTTTTTGTAGGCAATTTTTTTCTCAAATTCACAAATTATAAAAAAATGAGTTGAAACCAAGTAAACAATGATTGTCAACTTAAATTTTTTACATTTAATGTATTCACTTTAAAAAAATTAGCGTGACGCTCATGAAGTTTTATCGCGCCCTTACCATGGTGTTCACAAAAACTACGCTAATGCACACTTTTTTAATTGATTTTTTTTCGCTTTTTCACTTTTGTAATCATTTAAGTTTGTACTTTCCTTAGATTATTTAGTTTATTCAAATGAAAATTTAAAAATAGTAATATAACTTGAATTATAAAAAAGTGACGCTCAATGCAAATTGTGGGAACAACCTTTGTTTGCAACGCCAAATTCGCACTAATTCAGTTTTGACGACTATAACAAATCAAAACACAAGAAAGAAACGCAATAATTCGAAAACTGTTATTAAATGTTGCATATTTACCTTTTTCTGGGTTTTATTTTATTTTGCTTACTAAAAATTCTAACGGGAGACACATGCTTTTGTATGGAAGGAGTCAGAGCGAGAAACAAAACACCATTCTGAATAAACAAAAAAACAAACATACAAATTTGAGAATTACGTTTTTTTGTTACATATTCCTCGCTGAGCACTCTGACATTTTTGTTTTTTTTTTACCTAAAATATTAGTGTAAAGTACGGGGACACAAAAATTGCGTTTTTTTTTAAATTGACCCGTATACATATACCTTTTTGGCTGTGTTTTTATAATTCTTTTTATGTGCTCTTATTTAATTTCATTTATTACTGCTTTGAAAAAACTTATGAGTTTTTTTTTTTGATTTTCTATCTCTACAGAAAGTAAATATTTAAAAAGTCGTCCTTAGATTTCATAATAAACATCCAAGAATTAATTAATTGAAATAAAAATTGTATTTTATTTTAAAATTAAGTGGATAATTCGTGAAGGAATAGGATAAAAAGGAAAAGGAAATAGGTTAAGAACAGTAATGGACACAGTCCTGATATCTTGGCAATTGTGTGCTTGGGCAATAACTTTTTTCTAGCGCTACATTGATGCACGTGGAAACATGTACACTGTTCGTGTGGAAATACATAACAAACGTTAAATCGTCGAAAAGCATTGTGCGTTTAAAAACTCTTTCAATCAGCTGTTTAAACACATTGCTTAAAGAATTTCAAGCTTCGGCATTTTTTTGGTAGTTGTGGCTTCCTTTTGTATGCAATACTGTTTGTTTTTTAACCTCTTTAATAAGTTTTTCTCCACGATTAAGAAATTTGTTTAAATTATTCTTTTATATATATAAAAAAAACAACGCGCTAAAAATGTCAATGTTAACGAACTTTTTAGAAAAAACAATAGTTACATTTTTTTGAAAGAAGTCTACAGCGGGCTGGCACTCTTACACAAGCTATGTGCACTTGTTCTTTTAAAGTCGGTTTCTTTCACAGTAAAATTACAATGGCAGCAATTTGTTTTTGTCGATATTGGTACAACGAAAACTAAGCAAAGTTTCTGCTGCTTTAGGTATCCATGCCTTTATCTAAAGTGTTGGTCACGAGATGTTTATGGAAAGGCGCTTGTATTCTTAGGTAAATAAAAATATTAAATTAAAGGAACTGTGGCTAAATAAGTATTTGCTTTTTTGTAAGAAAGTTGACAAACCCTGGAGGAACACTTTTTGGAAACGATGAATATACAGCGTTCCGGAATTGCAGCAACACATGACGACGACGTCGAACCACTTCCCATACAAACAACCCCCCCTTCCAAATCAGAAATATATGAGTCAATAAATGCCCTTAAACTAAACAAAGCTGCCGGAGTTGATAACATCCCAGCAGGAGTATTTTAAACGGATCTCAATATGTTCTTTGAAATGCTTTACCCACTTTTTAATAAAATATGGGAGATATAACTCTACCCCATGGATATGATGAAGAGAATCAAAATTAAACTTCCAAAGAAAGGCGATAGGACTAGATGTGACAACTGGCGAGGTATAACGGTTCTTCCAGCTGTGATGAAACTACTCATGAAAATAATATTAGAGCGAATGATGACCCATATATATAACAAGCTAAGACCCGAGCAAGCTGGCTTTAGACCTGCTATGTCCTGCGCGGACCAAATAAACACGCTTCGAATAATCATAAAACAATCTCTGGAAATGCAGTCACCCCTATACATGCTGTTTGTTGATTATGAAAAAGCTTTTGATTCAATAAACAGAAACTGTATTTGGGCTGAGTCAGCCAACCTTGGCGTACCGGATAAAATAATACGCATGGAACGAGTTACGATACATTCGAATGTCGCTGGACTAGGCAGATGATAAGTGTGAGATTTCCCACAGACGTGCTGATATACAAGCAAAAATTAATGATTTAACCAGCGTATCAGAAAACAAAAGAAATACGCATTAATGCAGAGTCAACTGAACCACTCAACATCGGCAATTAAGTAATAGAAAGTGTAAGTGAGTTTCAATACCTCGGCAGTATGATAGATACAAACGGGGGTGCCCTTCCTGCAAGAGCAAGAGGCGCTTTTGCAATATTATCAAAAACTTCGAGGTCAAATGAATATAGCAAAAATACGAAGTAAAATATATTTTCGGCATGTGTGCTGCCCGTCTTATTTTATAAAAGCGAAACGTGGCTTGTAACTGAAGAATTCAAGTTTTTACCAACAGATGCCTCCGAATAATACTTGGAATTAATTGGCCTAATACAATTACAAATGCTCAACTACTCGCTATAACAAATATGAAGGACATAAACTGTGAAATCCGAAGACGTCAATTTGGCTGGATGGGGCACACACTTAGAAGAGAAGATGCCAACATATGCCAAAGAGCGCTTACATATAACCCCCAGGGTGCAAGAAGACGAGGAAGGCCGAACAACTCTTGGCGACGTTCAACATTAAACGAACAAGCTGCCTGAATTTAATGATAGAAAGATAGTTAATTTGACGGAACTGAAAATCATTGCAAATATACGCTCCAGATGGAGATTTCTTATTGAGAGCCTATGCCCACAATGAGGTAGCTCTAAAATAATTTTAGAGGAATGCTTATTATTATTATTATTATTATTATTATTATTATTATTATTATTATTATTATTATTTTTTAGCGTTTAGAAACGATATCTATTTTTTTAGCGTTTGTGTAGACGAACACAACCTTTAATACCGTTCGTAACTATTTTTAAGAAAGAGCCGAACATTATATACTGCTCTGTTCTTTGTTAAAAATCAGAACAACTGTAGTGGTACTGTAGACGAACATTATATTTTAAAAATTGTTAACTTTTATAAGAAATGATATGGTGCTATTTATAACTTTTTTTTTTAGAATTTGCTATGTATAAAAAGTCTTTTTGTTATTTAATAGAACCATTTTATAAGAATTAAATATTTTAAAATTTGAAAGTTTTCCAGGAAATTTTAAAAAAGTTAACTTTATTTTATAACCTCCACTAATAGTACACAGAAAAAATTATCAGAAGTTTTTTTTTTTAGAAATTAAAAAAATTGTTTAATAGTATTCAAATACTTATCGGATATGTACATCTCTTTGGCCCTTGGTAAAAATGTCCTAAGTCAAAAAATTAATTAAAAAATGAATTAAAGCCAATCAAAAACTGAAAATCTATTTCATGACACAACTATATTGCAATTATATCAGAAGCAAAGTTTCCATAATTAAATTAAAAAAAAAAATGCCGGGTTTTCCCGCATAAACTTCCCGGGATTTTTTTCCTGAAAAATGTGCGAGATCGCGGGATTTTAGTCCCGGGAAATCCCGTATGATGTATTAAAATTATTTGATATGACTTCTGGATCCGCAGAAAATGCAGTTTGAGCGACTCTAACATCTGTATTGTCTTTCTTTCCATTTATTAAAAACTTTCTTATTCATATTCTTCCTTCAAGATATCCAGAAAAAAAATTATAAAAATTATGTGGCAAAAAAAAAACAAAAAATAAAAACATGTACATAAGTACATTTTTCATCAAAGTGTCGTCTTTATTGCTTTTTTTTTAATGTCATTTAAGGCAATAAAATACAGCTCAGTTACCTTTGAGCAACTTAAAGAAAAGTAAAAACTTTCACCACCACCCGTCTCTCGCTCACTCTGTCGTTTGAAAGGATTATATTTTTATACGTATATTGTCACTGATTTCTCTATTACGCTTGGCCCCCTTAACAATTGCTGTTATTTATAAAGGTAGATAAATGTGTAAGCATTTTATTTTTTATATAAAAAATAAAAAGAGATTTTTTTTACGTTTATTCCCAAAAGTGTAATAAAACGTTAAAAATCAATTTTGCAAGTTTTACCAAAGTGTAAAGTATTTTGAGCAGAGAGAAAAAAGGAACATTTTCGGGTAATTGTGAAGAGGTAAAATAACTACAGCAATATTGAGACTAAAAAAAGCAAAAACAACAACAACACCACTTTTGTTACGCACTAAATGGCCATCAACGTGATATTTACAATCCTTTTTGAGTCTCACCACCCTTCGTTTGCCTCATCCTGGCCGTATTCCATATCCCTGTATAAATACATGAATACTTTGTTGTAAAGTATGGCAATTCAGCTTGTGTAAAGTGTTGTTTCTTCTTTTTTTTGTTTTATAAAAAATTTACAGTTTACAATTCAAATTGCTGGCAATTGTTGTTTATTTTATTTTTTAACGTCTTTTGTTTTCCATTTAGTTTGTGTAGCAGATTCTGATTGTTTATTTACTATTCATTGAGCTAAGTTGCGAAGTGGAAGGGGTACATTGGTGTTTTTACTGGGGCACATAACAGTTTATGGTTTTTTTTTTTTAAATTTAAAAGTTTGCATTTCATTTTACATTAACGTGGTTGTAAACTTTTATTAGAAAAAACATTATTTTTGCTTACTTTAGGCTAAAAATTTCTGCAAGATTAAATTTTTCGAGAATTTCATGGAAAAAGCGAAATTTTTCTTTTGTTTGAAAACTGGGGAAAAAGAAAAAACCAATCAAACGTTAATAAAAATAACAAATATAAAACAATTTTTAATTAAAATTTTTAAGGAATCAATTTTTTCCTAATGAAATTGTGCTTTTTCTTAGAAAAAGGGTTTTGTGTCCACAAAAATGTTTGCTAATTTAAAACTAAAGTGGTTTGCTAAATTGTCAAGAGCACAGATAAGTTTCCGTTGTATTAAAAACGAAAACAAGTAAAAAAGTGAAGGGGCCAAGCCGGATTACGTTGAACCCTATACCGTAGTACTTACAGACACAGTTGTTAAGGTGTGCTCTATTTCGGTCACGCCGAACTATGTGAAACCCCACAGTCTTTACAGACAAAGTTTAAAAATTGTACCCTATTTGGGACTTAAAGGCAAACACGTGAAAGCCAAATATCTATACCTCTATGGGGCTTAATTGCCTTAAGTCGATTTAAGTGTTGGGCGTTTAAGTGGGATTCGAAGCCAATCAGTACAAAAAATTTGACAGCACACAATTACTATTATAGACGATTTCGTTATGGCATTAAAATCTGTTTAAGGGTACGTCATTTGTATGGGAGACCTATGAACTGATTCCTTAAAATTTGGAAAAGGCAAACAAATATTTAAAACCAACATTTTAACCAAATACCAACACAAGTAAATGATTTATGGGCACAAACAGAATATTTAGGTAAAAATTGGTATGGAGCCTTTGTGGAGTTACGGACCTATTCCCACCATTTTCAATAAGTTGCGATCTCTAGTAGAACCTAAGGCATAATAAATCTTAAACAGGCAAAACTCAAAAAAGCTTAGCAGAGGCCCACAACTGGCTTCAAAAACATGGCTACATTTTTTTTAGTCAAATAGAGTTTCACAAATGTTAAAAAAGAAAAGTTAAAGAGAACTTTGAAGCAAAAGAAATTTTCGTTGCCGCATTAGATTTTTTTTTTGTTAACTAGTGTATGAACAAAAACGATTTTGATAAATTTTGAGTTGTGCCTTATTATGATTTAGTGTGCGATATGTTTAAGCTTTTTACAAATTATCTCTAAAATTGCGACCTGTACTTTGCGCACAAAGTTGACATAGACGCAACCCGAATGTGCGGATGGACATCGTTAGATCGGTTAAGAAAGTGATTTCAAAATGGTCGGACTACTGAAAAGTGGGCCAAGGGTCAGTGTTTTTTTTTTGTTACACAGATCAGCCAAATCGCATAATAACCTCTCCACTATTCAGACCTCCTAAGAAATAAAATAAAGTCCATTCTAGTAGTTTTGAGATATTAAACTTTAATGTGTTTTTATCTTTCGCGCCATAAAATTTAGTATTTTTCAATGAAAGCGATGATAGTATAGCTGGAGTTTTTGGGGACGTAAAATTGTGTGCTTGTTCTTTTAGCGGTGCGAATGATGGCCCATTGTGACAATATGCTTTGTTTGCTTCTATTTTCTTATCTGCTGCTAAGTTCCATCCTATTTTTTTTTAGCGAGGTCGGAGTTTTTAATGGCTAATTAACACTCTTTTACTTAAAAAAAATACGTTCAGTTGAATAAATAAATAAAAAAACACTCGGAACCAAATAGCATGTAACTAAACTGTTACTTCAAAATGTGCGTATGAACGTATGTTTGTTTAAACTGAACGTACTCTGGCCTGCTTGCACTCATTCACTAGAGCTGGCAAACAATCGATAGTATCGATAATTCTATTTCCATTGGACTTTCGATAGTTTCTTTTCGATAGCGATACTATCGTTGAAATTTTTTTCAAGAGCATTATCAATATTTTTTTTTTCTTTCTGGCAACAAGCCATCCGTCGTTTACGCCAACCCCTTAACCAGCTGCTTTTACATATTTTTCCTTACTCCCGTTTTTTTCCGTACTTATGTCAAGAATTCTTCCTGAAGTCCAAAGTACATTTTTTGTTTTTTCATTTTGTCTTTCTTTTTCTTGTTGACCTTTTTCAGCACAACTTGAAGGACAAGAGTACACATAGAGCCTGTGCCTTAGCTTTAACAATAATTAGAATTGTGGTTATTTTGTTGAACTATTTATGGGGTTTTAATCCAAATTTTTAATATATTAACTCGGCTCAAGTTCATCAAATTTAATTTTCATTAAATTATTTTTATGAAGACAGCAATTTTACAACATGAAAATTAATTAAAATTGTTATTGATAATCTTTCATTCTTGACCCTGGCCGGGGCTCGAACCCTGGCCGGCAGGTTACCATGACATGTTTCGAAGAATTCTAGACATAAGTACGGAAAAAACGGAAGTAAGGAAAAATATGTAAAATCAATTAAAATGGATAATCATTCAAAAAAGCAAATTTCGATCTACCAAAGGTTAACATACAATTTGGTTTAAGGATTGATGTTTGACTATTGACATCAGCAGTCGTTGATGGCTGCGAGTGTAAGACGGCAAATCCATCTGAGGATATCGAGTGGTTGCGATTGAAACATGTCATGGTAAACAGCCGCCTGGGTTCGAATCTCAGGTCAGTCAAGAATGAATGATTATCAATAACAATTTTAATTAATTTTCATGTTGTAAAATTCCTTTCTCCATAAAAATAATTTAATGAAAATTAAATTTGATGAACTTAAGCCTGATTAAAAATATTGAAAATTTGGATTAAAAACCATAAATAGTTCAACAAAATAACCACAATTCTAATTATTTCTTTAAATTGCTACATGGGAACGTAGGGTAGTTACTAAAAAATGCAATTTAAGAATTCTACAGAGAAAGAAAAACACTCGGGATAAATCGATCTTTTTATTTTCACTTTTAGTACGAGTTGTTCTCAAAAATTCTGGTACGAATAACCCTCAAACGTAATATAATCCTAAACGTACTTAAAGCAGTCCTTAATGGGATAGTTTTCCAAAATCAATCTCGGAATTTTTTAGAATGAGTACAAAATTCTTAAACCAAGTACAAAACAGATTGAATTTTTCGTTGAATCAATCTTTCTGTACTTGATTCAAGACAATTCGTACACACCTTACTATTGATACCGCTACGGATTGGTTTGACTCCTTCTTTCTGTGTACAAAGAATTCGATACTTTCGAAAGTATCGATAACTTGTCAACAAACTATCGAATGTTGCGACTATCGATAGCTTTCCAGCTCTATCATGCACAACATTTATTTTTATTAAATACGATACCAAAAAACGAGCGATTAGCTTTTTTAATTTTTCCATTTTTTTTGCTCACTGTCCACTTTGTAATACACTGAGATGCAGTTTGCAGATACTAGAACAAAATTCTCTGGTCTTATTCGAACTTGTAGGTATTTGCACACACTGCACACACAAAGAAGAAAAGTCATAGCATACAAAATAAAATCTATACCAAGAAAAAAGTTTGAAAAGCCTACAATTTTAATCAATGTGATTTTTTTTATCATAGTAAGTTGCAAATAAGACTTTTTTGACTAGGAATTACGTTAGAAGTAGCAGATGTGAACAGTTTCCTTAACGTATTTACGTCATTTGCAGATAAAAATTGGTTTTTAAGCTTAACACAAAAATCGGAAACACATTCACGGTTCCAAATCTGCACTTATGTCAATTTTTGAATATTTTTGCTGATGACTTTCTTTCTTAGGAGGACAGTATTGTTGTGCGACTCTAATTTAATTCGTTCGCATTCAAGGTAAAAATACCCTCCTAGCTACCTGTACGTATGATTATTAATAATAGTGAAATAAATATTAATCATACGTATGATTGAATATTTTATCTATATATCGTCACCGAAAATGTAAAAGGGCGTAACAACAAAAAACTTCGAAATAGAGTTTTTTATTATTTTTTTTTTCGTTTTATTAAACTACATGCTTAGATCCCTGCGATCCAAAATGGCGTCATAAAAACAATTCAATTGCCAAGTACACCTTTTTGTTATTGATTTTATTAAGTTTTATGCATCTCCTGTAAAATAAAAAGTGTTGTTACGCCCCTTTGCATTTTTTGCATTTTAAGTGGCGATATGTAATATTCTCATGTCACGGCGTTTGTAATTGAATGCCTCCGAAACGGCTACACCGATTTTAATGAAATTTCGTAAAGTATATGTCATATCGCTAGAGGGCGGGAAATAGGACAAGATTGGTAAAACCTCCCTATCCCTACTTCTTCTTAACTAATCAGCCGAATTTCTTGAAGTTTGGCAGGCAAATACTGTGCCATCCAGAAGGAACTGTAGCCTATAATTTTTATTATTTAGGGCGTGAAATAGGGGAAGAGCGGTAAAAGCTCCCTATCCCTATAACTTATTAACTAATCAACCAGTTTTCTTGTATAAAATAATATTTGCCGGGTCAGCTAGTATATATTAGGGTGTTCAATTAATCGGGTCTTATTTTTGTTCGATTAAACGATTAATCGTTATTTGACATTTTTAATTTATTCGATTAAACGAACAAAATTTTAAAATAAATTGATTAATCGAATAATGCTAAATTCAGAAAATTTATAAATTACGATATTTTTATTCGATAATTTTAAAAAAAATTAGTACTTGAATAAATAAACATTATTTTTTAAATAAAACTTGGCAATGTAGCTTCAAATTGTTACTTCACTTGCGGGTATTTAAATTTTAAAAAAGTCAACATAACTTTAGATTTTTTGAAACTTTTCACGAATATTCCATCGTCCGCTATGCTTTTGCAAATAATTTCCTCCAGATTCCAATATTTCCAACGACCACATACATTTGGTTTGTTTATTCATATAAATATAAACATACAACTTTAAAAAAATTCTACATTTAACAGAAATACTATATATGTATTATTATTATTCGATTAATCGGTATGAATTCTTCGATTAATCCTTTAATCGAAATTAGCAATTTTAAGTTGTTCGAACAATTAATCGTCTAAAATTGTACGATTAATCGAACATATAAATGACTTTAATACAATTTTAAATTACTTTTATTTTAAAGCTTATTTTAATTTTTTTGGAGTGTTTAAGGCGTTTGTTTTCTAGTAATAAATGCAGCAAATTGTACGCCCTACTAAAAAACTTATGTTGATGTATTTTAAATGATGTCATGTAAAATCGTATTATTTTAATTTTATTGTGCAGAAAAAATCTAGATAATTGCCAAACTTTTCTTTTAAAAAGATTTCGTAAATGAATATTAAAATAAGGCAATTTCTAAGGTCAATGGATCTCACTCAGTAATCCCTTTAGTTAAAATACCAAAGATGTTCTTCTTGAATTTTTAAAACAATTATTATTATCAATAAAAGCACGCATTCCGAAAATCATGGAGCCAAATAATTTGGACTTTTTACAAATTCTTTGCCAATCTTTCAAGCAAAACAATTTCTATATATAATTAAGTTTTTACAATTTTAAAATGTTGTGCTTAAATCAAGTTTATTTAATTTTTTTTTCTGTTGATTTAAACTTTCTTGATTGCAGACATTTGAACAGCAAAATTTTTGAGAATTTTTATTTTTGAAGGATTCTTTCGTTTTTTTACTTCTTTACTTTTTATGTACAATATCTCTGCCAACAACATTGAAAGAACCAAAATAAAACTTAAAAAAAACTCATGAATTTTTTCTGAAGCGAACTTAATTATTTAACAAATTGTGTGCAGAAAAACAATTTTAGAAAGAATATTCAGTTAGATATGAATAAAATGATTTGAAATGTTAAAAAGGGTGCAGCTATAAAAGAAATAAAGACTAAAATAAAGTTACTATCAAAGTTTTAGTAAAGTGTAGTTAAAGCTAAATAAACTGTTGACCCTCTAATACACATAACCGCCTTTAGACGGATTTTTATAAAAGCTGTTGTACAATTTTTTGACAATATTTATTGCTCGCCATAACTTTAGTAAAATGCCCTAAATAGGCTTAATTAAACAGAGTGACACAGAAAATTTTCCTTATGTGGAATCTGTGTCTTCATTGTCTTTAAAAAAGCTCATTGGAAAGAACGACTTAAAATGGTGATGATACATGTTTGATTTAGACTGCGAAATATGAAGTATTAGCCACTATAACGATACTGTAAAAATTATATTTGGTTCAAATTATAACGAAAACGCAGGACACTCGTTTAAAGCAGTTTATATAATTTCACCTGTAACAGGTAAAAGAGTTCTCTACATGAAAAACTAACTTTAAACTTGAGTTCGGAAAATTTCAAGGCGAAGTCATTACAGGTGTTCTTGAAATTCCTGCTGATAACTTATTTTTTAGCTTTATTATTGTTGGAAGTCAAAATTTTGTTTACTATCTTTGTTTCTGTTTTTGACATTGAACAGTGATTTTACAGAAACAATTTTCTTGTGGTTTTTGTACGAGTTGTGCTTGTTGTAGTACCGAGATTGCCTGTAAAGAATTCGCCTTGGCAAATTCAGAGTGCCGCGTTTTCTCTTTTACTACATACGTGTTGAAAGTAATTTGACAACATTAACAACAACATATGTAGAATTCATACAACGCATACAATCGAAAAATGCAATGGTATAGGTTGTCTATGGCAGTGGCATTAGAACAGTGATGTCAAAAATGTAAATTGTGGTTGTAGTTATTGCTTCATATTAGTATTAGTAAATAAAGAGACAAGTATTCTTAAGCCTATAGTACACGGACTGTAAAAAGTCACATGCGCATGTGCTTCTGACGTAATTTTGTCGTCATCACACAACACGAACTTGCTACTGTGGCTTTGAAGTGACGTCAAAATTACGTAACAACCACATGCGTATGTGGCTTTTTACATTCCGTGTACTATAGGCTTTAATGAAAATACAAAAAATATGAAGCATTCGCCGCACACAAATTACTAAACATATATGTAAAAAGAGGCGTGTGTAAAAGGCCCAAATCAGTTGCGAAGGCAACTTTCAAAGAAAAAGACAGAAAGCTTTTGCAATTAGAATTTCAGAAAAGTGACGAAAATTTTAAAATTTTCTTTTACGAGGACTATTTTCACAAAATTTACAAATTAACTTGCGACCTTCTAATTCGTTTTAATATTTTTTTTTCTACTTGTTATCAATTTATTGAACTGATCTCTAGCGAAATAGTTATAAAGCAAGTGCCGTTACTTTTTCCATATTTAGTTTTTATATTACATTTTGTTTTATATTTGCACTGATGATTGAATATCAATCCATATATTGCGCATACATTAAGCTATATTCCGAGAGTTAGCTTTATATGGGACCTATTGTTTATTATGGATCGATCGATCATCACTAAATTCGACAGTGTGAAAAATCTTATGCCAATTATCCCACCATTTATGTAATGTTTTTTTTTTCAAATATTATAAATTCTTTAAGATTGTGGTTTCACATTTGGGTTCATAACTCTAAATCTACAGAACCGATTTTCATGGATTTCAATCTTAAACTGCTTACGCCAACTGTAATTAATTTGACACCAATATTGTTAATTGTTTTGCGTTTTTCAAAAGTTTTTAGCAGACAGACAGACAGACATGGCTAAATCGACTAAGTATAAATACTTTATGGGTTCTGAGATGCATAATAAAAAAGTTTCACAAAATGCAAATGAATGCAAAACTAAGTACACCCTCACTCACCACTTGTGGTGGAGGGTATGAAAACATTGAGAACTTCTGCTTTAGTTTTTTAGTTCTTGGTATAAATTTCAATAAACAGTATGTGTGTAGTATCTGAAGTTGTTGTTAGTGTAAAACCAAATTGAATGATGTTAATAAAAAAAAAACATCATTCCACGCTTCATGAATCAAAAGAAATCATTTTTGGTTCATCAAGTTATTAAGTTTTGTTTTTTTATATTTTTTAGTTTGTATAATTGTTTATTAAAGTTTTATTTCAACAAGTTTGTTTTTTTTTTTTATTTCTTTATGTCTAAATACAACGAGAAACAACACGAAAACTCTCAATGAGAACTTAATGAAACACAAATGGGTCAAATAAATGAATGAACTGTAATTGTGTTTATGAAACCACAGTTTTAGTATGAATTTCGTAAATATTTTTTACCACTTTAAAATAGCTTAAGTGCAAAATGAGAAAGCAAATTTAATATTTATATAATTTTAAATATTTGCAGGTCTATGCTACAGCTTTTAAGCTCTCTATGTACATACTTTGCTTAATTAAGCTTTCAGCCATGGAACAAAAACAGTAGAAACACAATTAACTTACATCACTGGCTGTTGTACAATTTCGGGAATTACGTAGTACCCAGCGGTTATTGGCAAACCAAGTTATGGGTGTCCAGTAAGGTTTGCAAATCTATAGTGTAGAAAAATTAATTAGAAAATCGCAAAATTTAAGACGAAAATATTCTTAATCTAATGCACGGAAAGAATTATTTACTAAATTACCAGAAATTATGGTATGAACAAAAAAAAATTCATACAATTCTCGTTTAAGCCAAAAATTTCTTTTTGTAAACATTCGAGCGGCTAATCTAAGCAAGCAGTGATGAGTCAAAGCGAATAAAACTATTTTCAACAATTTCTTGTTTCCGTTTTATTTTGATTTTTCTTAAACAATTTTTTTTATAACGGCAATGAAGCAAAGCAAGAATTTCATTTATTTTGCAGAATGAGCTGCAATTACCAAGTAGTGTCGTTTAGAGCAAAACAACTCTTAATAAACTTTAAAATAGTTGAAATGAAGCCAAATATATGCTTAATATTTTAGAAACCGTAACAAAAATTTCGCGAAACAGGCGTCTAATCACCGCATTCGATACTATCGTATCGAATAAACTATCGAATGTTTTTGCATACGATAGACACTGGCGTATCGAATGAAAACTCTATAAATGTAATGTCGAGTTACTCGATGTCGAATGCTATTATTTCAAATTCAATACATTTCATTCGATATCGAGTTTCAAGATACTAAAATAAATAATTTCGATGAATTTTGCTCGATATCGTATGCGGTGATTAGACCCCAGGTATTGTATTCAGAAAAGGTGTGTTAAAGATATGGATAAAGATACCGCATACCTAACATTGGTCGGTAGGCCAAACCAATAATGAGCGGACGATATGCTTTTTAAAGAAAAAATTTAAAGATTTCGATGAATTGATATTTATAAAAATTTTCCAAGAAACTTGCAATTTATATATTATTTTGCTAGAAATTTGGTACTAAATAGAATATTTTACTGGAAGAATTAAGTGCAAAAGACTTCGCGCATATAGACTAGTTTTCTTAAAAATTTTGCCCAAATCTATAGTTTTGGATTCATTTTTTTTTGATTTCTTAGAAAATATTTTGTGCAAATTTTCTATTTTTATAGGAACTTTTGAGTAATATTGATATTTTTTTTAAGCAAATTTGCTAGGTTTATAATAATTGCTGCGCAAATTTTAAACTCACAAAGATTTTGCGCAATTTCATTATTTTTATAGAAACTTTTGCACAAATTTAATAATTTTTATAAAAAACTTTGGTTTGGTATTTTTGTAGGTTATTTTTAAGAAAATTTGTTCTTTTTATGGAAAATGCTGTGCTAATTCACCATTTTATAAAAGATTTTACTAAAATTTATCATTCGGATATAGAATTTTTCAGAAATTTGCCCTTAAAAAAAATTTTTTTTTTTTTTAAAAATTTTAAGTTGCTGATAAAAACTTTTGCAAATTATGCTTTTTTTTAGGTAATTTTTGAGCAAATTTTCTACTGTTATAGGAAAAGCTGTACAACTTTAGCCTATAGTACACGGAATGCAAAAAGAACATGCGCATGTCGTTCTGACGTAATTTGGACGACTCTACAAAGCTACAAAAGCAAGTTCGTGTTGTGTGATGACGACAAAATTACGTCAGAATCACATGCGCATGTAGCTTTTTACATTCCGTGTACTGTAGGCTTTAGACTTTTTTATAAACAATTTTATGCAACTTTGCTATTTTATGGGAAAATTTCGGTTAATTTTTTAGTTAAGTATATTTTTTTTTCAAAGTAATTTGTGTGAATACAAAATTTGTAATTAACACAATTTTTTTGGTCGTGCTTAATTGCCAATTTGTATTCTTGATAAAAACACTAAAATTTATTGTTGATGAGATAAGTTATTTCTATGCGCATTTCACTAGTTGCTTAGGCCAGATCATTAGGAAACTTCATCCAAAGATTTAAGAAAAACTAAAGATATTAAACAAATAAATTAAGAATTATAAACCTCAGTCTTACTTGTAACACTATCAAAGCTTAAACAAAAACAACAACAATAAACAGTGAGTTGATCTTTTCTTACATTTCCCACTACAATTTGTTGGCATCGTCCTAAAATTAATTGTAGTTGTAAGCAGGTTAAGAAAAAACAAAATAAAAACAACTTCCTAAATTGTTTTCGCAAGAAAATCGAAAAAAAAGCAAGTTGCCAGTTCAGCTTTTTTAGGCCGTGCACTTGGCAGTTTATTATCAAAGTAATTTTTGGGAATACAAAATTTATAATCAACAAGATTTTATTGTCGTGCTTATCAAGAATAAAAATTGGGAACTAAACACGAAAACCCAAATCTTGTTATAGTTTTATATTTTTTTTAACAAATTTTTGGCTAAATTTGGTTACTTTATTTTTATGGAAAATTTTTCACAAATTTACTATTTAAATTGAATATTTTGCGCAAATTTAATATGTTTGGTGTAAGTTTTTTTTTTTTTGTAATTATTCATTAAATTAAAATTTTCACAAGAAATTTGTCGCAAATTTTATAGTTTTTTTTTAGGAAATTTTTTTAAAAATTTTGCACAAATTTACTATTTAAGTAGAATATTTCGCGCAAATATAAAATTTTGGTGCAGGTTTATTTTTGTTTTTTTTTTAATATGCGCGAGTTTTTTATTTTTGTAGGAAATTTTATATATTTCCTTAAAGAAATTTTTTTTTTTGTGTATTTTTATGTACTACTTTTTATGCAATTATAAAAGAAATTTTTCGCAAATTTTTCATATATTTTAAAAAGAATTTGTGGAAATTTTGCTCATATGCTTGTTATTCATTTCGTAGGCAAATTAACAAAGAAATTATGCTGAAAATTTTCTATCTGTGGAAAATTAAGTTATTTTTTCCAACAGCTATAATTTCATGAAGCTTTGGTGTAAAAATAAAAACAAAATCAAATTCCTTTTTATTAATGTCAATCCAAATTGGAGCGCAATTCAATTTCTACCTTATAAAGCGGCATTGGTAAATATGGTTTTAAAAACATGCTTGTCAGCTTTGAAGTTAAAATAATTGTTATTAAGCCAACGAAATTTGTTGTCATTTGCTATTTATTGCTGCTACTATTTTCGGCAAAAATATCTGATTTCAAAACAACTGCACAACCATTTGCTTAATTGACAATTTATCTTCGTTTATATTTCGTGGTGTTAACGCAAAAAAAAGTGAATAAATAGATTTTAAAAATTATTGCTGTTTTAAATATTTTTTGAAAACCATTTAGAAAATTAGTGAAGTGTAAAAAATTATATTTGTATGACAATAATTGAATTAAAATAATAAATGCAAATTTCATATTAATATTGTATGTTTAATACTTTGTTAGCTAAATTAAATTAAAAATGAAAATTTAGTTTAAAATCTCATGTAATCTGTTTTAATTTTATACAAACTTGTTTAGTATTTAAACAAAATTTATTATTCTATGAAATTTTTTAATTTTATTAAAATAGCAAAAATTCACATTCTCTTAATAGCTTTAACTATAAAGTAACAACATTTAACTTTAACTCTTTTTAGTTGTTGTTTGTTCTTCTATAATTTTATTAGACACCATGTCGAGAAGACTCATATTTAAATACAAAGTAAAGTATGTTCAGACCTTAACAAAAGAAAAAGAAACTAACATTTTCAGGACACCAAGTTAAACTTAAGAACAACATACAAACAAGATGAAATAAAAAAGTATTTAAGATACATTTGCACACATTTGAACACCAACAAAGAGAGAGAGAGAGAGAGACAGAGAGATAGAGAAAGAGAGATAGAGCTAAATTTTACAATTGTTCTTGTGTTTAAGACCTCTGGCTAAAAGGAAACCGGATACTGATGATAACATGTTAAAGCATTTCCTGTTCTTGTTCTTGTTGCTTTGTTTTCCTCTGTTAACACTGTTAATGTAAGTGTAAAAATCCAGGAAGGGACTAAACATGGTAAAAGTAACAAAACTATAGACAAAAGTGTTGCTAGAAAAATTCATAGGCAAAAAATAGTTGTAACAGAAAACTTTTTTACTATTCTTTTTTTTTATGTGTAAACATATTGAACATGAAAAGGAAATGGCAAGATGATAAAATCAAAATAAAAATTATACAAATATATGAATTTTGTCAAAATATGTATGCATTTTTGGAAATATAGAAAGTATTTTGCGAGAAATTTAATATATAAAGAAATTTTAAATATTCGCATTCGATATAGATCGAAATTTTCATTTAAGTTGTGTTGTAAATTTGTTTGATATCGAATGCCATAATTTGTCCTCTACAGTTTAATAAACACTTTTGCTTAATTTATATTTTGAGAGGAAATTTAACCACACTTTGCCATCGAAAAAGGACAGGGAATTTCATCGAAATTTCCCAATTTTTTAAAATCTTAAATTCGTATGAATGTTTTAGAAATTAAAAATTGTTTTTGAAATTTGGTCGAAATACTCAATAAATAAGAACATTTTGTTTTTTAAATATCACCTAAAATTTTTTTGTCTCCCTGCCTTTACACATGCAAGTAGTGGCATGTATCCATATTATCAAAGAAAATTTGTTCGAAATAGTCGAATCTTATGCCATTGGCTTTTGTGTTTACACATGCCACTGCGAGTGCATTTTCAAAATATCGTTGAAGCGTCAACTCGAGATAATTTGTCTTTTTCTCAAATTAAAAAAGTAAAAATAGAGTTACCGAGTTAATCATTTAGGCACAGTTTTGAGGAAAAGGTTTACATTTATTTATATAAGCATTATTTCAACAATATTAATGCTCTATAATTAACAAACTTACTTTTATTAATGCGCGTTTAAAAACAATCATCATAATAATACATTTAACAAGTTAAAACATCATTTACAATTTTCCATTAACCCACTAAATTTGCATTAAATTTTAAACAGGGTAACATTGGTTATCGTGTTGACATTAAGTGGAATGCAAATGCCAAGTTTCAACTCGCATGTAATTTTTTCTGCCACCGGAGCTGCCATTGCGAAAAATGTGAGTGAATTAGTAAAACAGTGTTAGTGTATTGAGTTTTTCGAACTGGCAGTGGCATGTGTAAATGCTGGGTTATAGAAATATATGAAGTTTTGTAGAAACTTGCTAGTTAGACCGAGGCCACGCAATGAACGGTAAAGCGGCGAGCGGTAAAGCAATGAGCGACAGAGCTTCAAGTTTGAGCGCCAAGTGGCTTATTACTAAGCGTAATTTCTGAGCAGTTAGTTGTTAAAATGCCATTGTCAAGAGGGGTTTGTTTAATGTTGTTACGCGTAAATCCTATTCATATAATTTTACGAATTAAGTGCGTTAAAAAAAGAAGATTTGATGTTGATCCTACAAATCAAGCCAATTTCTAGACAGATTTTGGCAATACTGCCGTATGTCTGTGAAATCCTTTGGTTTTCTGTTCCAAAAAGTTAAAAGCAAATTTGGTTAAAGGTTAACAGACAATTTGGTAATCTGTCCTGCAATAATAGCGGTGAGCTTTGTACAGATTATATTTTTAGCTCCACATTCACTTTTGCCCTGTCTATTTTTTGCCGCTCAGAAAACAACTAAAAATTAGAACAAATTTTTTTCCTGATTGCTGCTCACATGCCGCCCATTGTGTGGCCGCTTCAGTAATATTTCATGTGTCTTACTTTTTTGTCGCTCACCACTCTGGCGCTCGCCGCTTTGCCGCTCGGTGCGTGGGTTCGGCCTTAAGACTACCGTACACGACATATATTTGTCATCTGACATGTCAAATACATACATGTCGTGTGTTACCTTTTTAACTTTGCTTCTGTACAATCCAGACGCAAAGTCAACTGAAAAAATTTCAATTAGAGCGTGCTCTATTTTCTTCTGACAAACCATCCGACATCAGTAATCTATGCCGGGAAAAACCGGCAGCCGCGTCCAATATTGACGGAATTATTAGCCGACTGAAGTTAATATTTTACAATACCGATAATGTATGATAATTTCATTCACCATTGAATAGAAATAATGTATATATATTTAGAAAAAACGTTTCATTATTATATCCTAAATTGGTATCTTCCAATTGTAAGAAACAAATGTTTAGATGGCTGAACTCTTTTTCGGCGCAAACATAAATTTGTATGGCGGCCGCACGCTTTTTTGAAAATGACAACTGCTTTGGTTTCTGCAATAATTATGAGAAAAAAAACATAGACAATGTCAGAAGCAAATTACGTTTGTGGCCGAATATTATAAACCTTATGTAAAACAGCAATTTTGACAGTCATGCACAATTAAATGTGACTTAAAATTTGACAAGTCAGTTGTAAAAAACATGTCTTCTACATGCACCTTAATAGGGAACATAATAGAAATTTGATACTTTGAGAACATAACGTAAAATTTTGATATTTTTAGGCAGGGTTTAAAAAGCTGCAGTCAAAATTAAAAAAATTGCTTTTTCTTCCACTTTCTAATTTTTCATTGGACAAAAATAAACCGTTGCCTTTACTTCTGATTCATTAAATGAAAACGGGAATGAAAACAGTCGTAGTGAAGGCAAAAGCAAAAAACGAAAAGTTGAAAACAACAAAGAACATCGGCACTCGACATGTTCGGAAGTGTTTCGTTTGACAGACTGAAACTTTTAATAAATACCGAAGTTAACGAAGATGGGACGTTGTGTTTTTTCCGCATTTTTTTTTTAATACATGTGTACATAAATACATACGTTTTATTAAATTTCAAAAAATTAAAAAGATTGTTAAGCATTAAAATAAATACATATGTATGTATTTATGTACACATGTATTATTTAAAAAAAAAAAAATTCGGAAAAAACACAACGTCCCATCTTCGGCAACTACGGGATTTTTTAAAAGTTTCGGTCTGTCAAACCAAACACTTTCGCACATGTCGACTGCCGATGTTCTTTGTTGTGTACAACTTTTCGTTTTTTTCTTTTGCCTTTACTGCGACTGTTTTCATTTAATGTATCAGAAGTAAAGGCAACAGTTTATTTTTGTCCAATGACGATTGAAGATGTCGAAGTTGCAGCACAATCTTATGACTTTTACTATCTCAACTGCAGCTTTTTAAACTCTGTTTTTAGGAAATTTTCCAGTACATAACAGCAAATTATTTTATAATATGCATTTTTTGCTCTATTTTGTTTTACTTTATAGAATATTTAGTCGAAATTTGTTTTTAAAAAAAATCTTTATCAAAAATTGCTGTTTAAAATAGGCTTTCAATCAGGCTCACAGACCCAGGAACTATATCTATTTTTTTTGTGTTTGTGTGGACGAACACAACCCTTAATACCGTTCGTAACTAAATATTTTCAAGAAAGAGCCGAACATTATACTGTGTTTTGTTCTTTGTTAAAAACCGAACAATTGAAGTGATACTGTAGGCAAACATTATATATATTTTAGTGTTCTATACTGTTTCTTTTTTTACATTGATAAGGCAATGAACAACGAAACGATCAGCTTGTGTGTGTATTGTGTATATGTTTTTTCTGTGTTTTGTTTTTTTATATTTCCTTTTTTTTTAGCCGTCAAATGGGCTACGCACAACAGAAACGAACGAAAATTAATGAGCATAACCGAACACAATTCAGTTTGTGGTTAAAGAAAAAACGAACGGAATTAAATATTCTCATCTTTTTGTTGAGTTGGATAAGAACAGTATTATTATTGTGTTGGAAAGATGTCAAACAGGGAAACGTTATTTTTTATGATTTTCTACACAAACACTATTAGCTTTTTTATTAATTTTACTTAAACCTTATCGAAATTTTGCTTAAAAAAATTTCAATTTTTTTTTAAATTATACTTATTTATATTTACAAAAAGTAATCTAAACTGTTGGCTTTTGTAAAACTCTATTAAGATTGTGGGTGGAAAATAGGTAAATATTTAACAGACTAACACAAAAGCTGGCGCAATAACCATACACTTTTCCGGTCGAATTGCTCTCTATTAAAATAAGAAATTATAATATAATTTCATTGTTTGTTCCTTTTCACAAAAACAACTTTAGTTTTCGATAATCGAGCTGTTTGTTTTTTATTATTATTTAACTTACAAATGAATTTACATGGTGTAGGTGCTAAGACAGGATACAATGTCCAGGGTTTTTGTTTTTTTTTTCAAATATTGCAAAGGATTTAAAAACTCTTTAAGAAATACCTTTTTTTGTGGATGTGCATATCCTGTCCTGCTTGTTTCCTTAAGTTTTAAAAGAAAATTTACATAAAACCTTTTTTTGTAATTTTTTTTCCTGTCATTTTCTATAACAAGAAATTACTTGGGGACTGAATGAGTTTGTTATTTTAACATAATCGAATTTTTATCTGTTTTCTTGTTTTTTTTTTTTTTTTGGTAGATAAATTGAATAAAATGTTTAAAAAATTATTACATTTATTACGGGGTTTGGTAGAAGAGAATTTTTTTTCTTGCCATTTTAAAAACAACATTTTCTTAGAATTTTCTTTTTCTATTTGCATAATAAAAAATTCTTCACTTTATCTTGTTTCGTATTAGCAAATGGGACAACTTTTGCTAGGATCATAAAAACGAAAGGGTTAATGTGACATACATATTAATGATTATTCTAAAGATTTTTATCAGCAAATTGAAAATGAGTTTTGTTGATTTAGGAAAGATGAGAATCTTATTCCTACTGTGTAGAAAAATAAAACACCTGTTCTTGATTTTTAAATAATTAACATAAAAATGTTATTGATTAAGGTACTCAAATGTTTTGCAAAATGGATTTAAGATATCTTTAAATAAATAAGTATTTTTGTTTCATTATTTATTTATTGAATCTTCATATTTTAAATATGAACTAACAATAATTAATCAATTCTTATCGTAATACTTTATTTTATGTCCTGGCAGTGCCAGACAACAATTTTCTTCATCACGTGTTCTGTTAAAAGTGCCCCAAAACTGAATACCATAGCACCAGATAGGCATTAAGATAAAGTTGTAAAGAAGCTTGCAATCGAGACTAAGGACAGAATTTCTTCAAATAAGCCAAAGAATTCGGATGGATTTTGGTTTCAGTTGAGTTAATTTTGCCTCCATATGGCTTTTCCACATTTAACGGCGATCTAGAGGTATACCGAGATATTTTACATGCGAATTTTGAGGCATTATTTGACAATTGATTTTAATGGGGGGACATGATATGTGTACACAATTTTGCTCACTGATATTTAACCTCTATTGTTTTAACTATATTTCAAGTTGACATTTATGATCCTGTAGTTAACGAGTGGTTTCATGACGGGTTTCTATATCATCAGCAAATCTTGAAGTTTGGGTGTAGTTGTTTGTTGGCATATCCGAGGTACATATTAATGGAGTTTTCTTTTCTACAAAAAATGTCACATTTTATTTAAAAAAAATGCAATTTGGTGTTCGTTTCTTAAAAATGCTTTGCTCTTTTTTTATTCTAAAAAAATTTACCCTTAAATGTCATAAGGCATTGCACTTTACGCCCCGTATAAATCGAGAGTGCCCTGTAAAAAGATGGCTTCTGTTTACCTATTTTTATTTTTATTTTAACGTGAGAAATAATTTCCAGATTCTATTTTTATTTTAGTTATTTTTTCTATTATTTTATAGTAAACACAAAAGAAAGCATTACATTGTTAATGGTAGGCTGTCAGTGATATAAAATTAAATGGATTATAAAATTGTATTTGAAAAAAAACGCCAAATCAAGAAATCGCAAAAACTTGGTGTTAATCAATCGGCAATCTGGCAAAGGTATTTTCTTGTTTACATATTTTATGGAAATCAATCTAAAGAAATTGGAATTTCATCATTAATTTTGTTAATTTATTTATTTATTTAATATCGATCTATTTACAGATTTGGGTTTATGTATATTTTTTTATATTTTGAAGAACACACTTTTTAATTTATGTTCATATTTTTTTTATATATTGAAGAACAAACATTTTGTCAACTGTTAAAAACAGGGCGATCCATTTTTGTGTTTTGATCTCGTCAAATAAAAAATTGCAGTATTGGGCAAGGCATTTTATACATGCAGCTTTTAAAATGTGGTATTTTTTTGTAGAAAAGAAACTAAAACTATAAGTATAAATTTGGTCCCAGGATGCTTTCCTCAGGGACTGCAGCGTCAATTGGCTGAGGAGAGCTTGAATAATCAGCTTCTTTAATAATAAACTTTTGACCGACTAAGAAGCTTTCTAACAGCTTGTGTGTGTTTACTGGTAAGTTAAGCTTCCATTTATGTTATAAGTCTCCATGCCAGACTTTATCGAACGCTTGAGAAACATCGGTGAAGAGAGCGGAACAATATTTTCTTTCTTCAAAGATTTTCTGTTCTATTGTGCTGTATTCGCTTCTAAAGCCGAATTTGTGGTTAGGAATACATATATTTTCATTTAAAATTGGGGTTAATTTTGACACTAACAGCCTCTCAAACAGCTTTGATATATTAGAAAGCAAGCTTATTGGCCAATATAACTCAACTTTTGTGTGTACCTTTTTGTTTCAGCATTATAGAAACGAGTTGTAGTATGAACATGCTATTTGTATGAAATATCTGTCAATTCATCGATCACAACTTAAAACCTTCCATGAGTTTGATTAATTCCTTCAAATTTGTTTTAAGTTATTGGTGTTGTAATCAATAACACTGATCAATTTCCCATATCGTTGATTCCGCCGGTATGTTGTAGAATTAAGCATGAATATATGCTAGAACTACTTAAGAGTCTTTCACATATATTTTAGTATAATTGGAACAGAGTAAAGTTTTACTTGATGCATATTTATGTCTAGCTTGAGGACTAATTAAAGGTGATTAATAGGTTGTGATGTTGAAAAACCTTTGCTTTTCATTTAAGGGCCCTTTAAGCACCATTGTCTTTTAAATTAGTTCGAAATATCACCAAAGATGACATCTTTATAAAAATATATATAATATTTGAGGCTATTAGGGCAGAAGTGGCGTGACCCACAATTTAATAATTTAGATAGATTTGGTAATTTTCAACAATTCAACATAAAAAGTGTTGCCGAATTAAATTAAAAAAGAGGATATATGGGAGGTACATGACGGAATTTTTTCAAAACTTGAAATTTTGGTTATTATTATCTTATATACCTCCGTGCAAAATATTTTAGTCTGGGTCACCTCCTTCTATTTTTGCACAATTTTGGTCTACATCAAAGTATTGTTGGGCGTGGCGCCTTCAAACACAAGTATAAAATAAATTGCTGTTGAAAATCGGTTACAGTAACAGTTGTAAAATTTACAACAAGTAGCTTGGCCATCAATTTACAACGACTGGCAAATAGCGGGCAGAACTGGAAAACGACAGTATAACCTCTTATACAAGAAAAATAAAAATGTCTAAATATTTAAAAAAACAGCACATATGTACATATCTTTTCTAACCTTGACATATCATTTTGGTTTAAATAATTATAATTGCTCTAAAATGATGTGGTTGATCTTCTACAAAAAGATGATTAAAGTTAGGCAAATAAAATTTACTTAAAGCTTGTTGTTGGAAGGAACTTTTTTAAAATTGTTTAGTAAATTTCTCATTAAGAGCTTAAACAACTTTAAAATTAATAAAACCATCGTTAACACTGCAGTTGACACTCACTGAAACTGGAGCATTTAACCGATAAAAATCCTTGTAAAACACAGAAATTAAAGAAAAAGAATCAAAAGAATTGAGAACGCAACAAATACAAAGTGAATGAAGCAAAAAACACAAAAAAAAAAGAAGCTACTGGGTTATCACTAAACTGAAAAATAAATGGAAAATCTATATGATACAATTACAATGATACTCACCATTATGGGCAAAAGTAGTTCATGCGTTTCGTTGCCACGCCATAAATGTGAATCTTGTGGCAGATTTTGCAATTCACATTCCAAAGAATTTATTTTCTCTTGTAGACGACTTAAAATGCGTGGCCGGACTATGGGATGTAAAGATGTTTTGGGTGAATTTGTTGAGGTGGCAGACAACAATTGTGGCGAAGAGGACGTTGGTGAAGAGGATGATAGTGAAGGGGTTTGTGACGAAACTGCTGGCCTACTTGTTGTAGAGGTTGAAGTATCCTGTGAAAGGGGACTTGGTAGTATTAAGTTGGCTGCTGTGCGGCTGGTAGTTTTAGTTTGTAAAGGAGTTGGTGTTTGCAGGGGTACAGTTGAGATGGTTGTTTTATCATTGTTGTAGTTGTTACTAATAGATGTTGTTTCTGTTGTTGTATTTTGTAAGGGCATCATTGATTTGATTAACAGTTTGGCTCGTTTTAATTCCTTTTGAAATTTTTTCGTTTTCACCAACGCAGCTAAGGGCATTTCTGTTTCTACTGCTGCAGGAGAACTAAAGCCTTTTGTAGGACTTGTTGTAGTATTGGGTTTTTTAGTACTTGTTGTTGTTGCTGTTGCTGATGTGGTGGTGGTATTTGAGCTTTCTTCTTTTAAATCTGTTAGATACTTGTGCTTGGTAGCTTTTACTGTTACTTTTTTAATGGCCAAACTTTTTTGCTGTGGTTCCTTGATTTCATGTATTTCCTCTAGTTTGGCTATTTTGGGCGAATGCAGTACCGCAAAACTGTTAAGGGCCAAAGAAGGTGCTCTGTTGTTTAATTCCTCTATATATTTTTCATGTATATTTGGGGCATGTAAAGATTGTTGCTGCATTTTTGTTTTATGTAGCAACATTTCATTGTACAGCTCTTTGCTGTTGTAAAATTTCGTAGTAGAAAATTCCGGTTGGGGCCTGGAGGGAGATGTATTTTCTTTTGTCTTGTCTCCAGTATTCGCGTTTGAGTCTTGTGTGTTATGGGGCTCATTGTTATTGCTACTAAATTTGGTATTAGCAAAATCAAAATGCTGCTGCAAGTGCTGGGCATCACTAGCAACCCGATGCATGGGAAAATCAAAACTTTTCTTAACTCGTCTTTCGATGAACTGCCCCGGAGGCCGATTTATTGATTGCTTGCTGTTGATATTAAGAATCTCATGATTAACCGAGTGAGATGTGGCAGGTTGGGAGTCCTTGGAGAACGTTGTAGTTTGTGTTAACTCCAAAAAGGTTTTCTGTGTAGATAATTTCGGGTTCTTTGTCGTTTTGGCCTCATCCACATTTTCAAATTCATTTAAACGAAACTTTTGTTCAATTTCTGTAATTACACCATCCTGTTCCTGAAGTAGTTTTCCAGTGAAATCGGAGACAGGTGTAGCTGGATGTAAATAAGGACTCCAGTTAATATTGTGTTTAAAGGATTTGGTCATTAAGGGTTTATTATATTCCAATTCATTGGGCATTAGATTTTGTTTCCATTCTTCATTGCTGATTTCAGCTTTACTAGAGAATATTGTACGTTCTTTGAGAAGCTTGTCATTGACATCCTTAATAATGGGCTTGAAATCCTCTGCAGCTTGTCTTTCCTTAGCCAAGGTCAGGGTTATGGTTGTTGTATCATCTACAACCGGTTTAGCATCGTCACCTGCAATTTCCTGATGTTCAACATGATCCGTTGTGTATTGTTCTGTGGAGGATGTAGAAGCAACGGCAGCATTTTCATGATTATTTATATTGTGTGTAAAAGCAATAGAAGAGGTGGTGTCATGAGGCTCTATATCCCTGGCTGTGCTGCTAGTAATGGTGGTAGGAGAAGGGTTATGTGATTGTGTAGCTATTGTTGCTATAATTTTTATTTCTTGCTCTGCATTTCTGGCATTTCCCTGTGATTGCTTGTGCATATCCGTTTCCTTTTGCCAGTTAACTTCCGTTGTTATATGTTCTGGCTGGTGCTGGTACTGTTGCTGCAGTTGATTATGCTTTTGTTGTTGCTGTTCCAAAACACTTTCTGTGACCTGTTTCGAATCAGCTTTTTTTATCTCTCTTTCTAATTTATCATTGCTTTTATATTGTTTTGTTGTTGTTTCGTCTTCTATACGTTTCCCCTGTTGTTCGTCATCATTTAGTTCTAACTTGGCCTGGTTTGTTATGGTAGCCGGAGCATTCGAAGAAGCAAAAGTAGTTGAAATGTAGGAGCTTGTGGGAGAGCCTGTGGTAGAAAAAGTTTTTGTCATCTCTAATGCTTCATCCCCTCTCCGAGGAAACTGTTTTGTAGTTGTTGTTAACAGTTTTTCTTTACTTCCAAAATCATCAGCATCATTATCATCATTTTGTAATCTCAACTGTATCGTGGATGATGTGGCTTGTATTCTAAGAACTTTCAAATCAGACTCTATTGAAGATGATTCAGAGGCAGGAGTTGATTTTGCAGATGCCGATACTGCTGCTGGTGTATAGATTTGTATTTCCAAGGCTGCTGTTAATTGTAGACTTATAAAGCTGACAGCTAGAATTAAACTCCATAATCGCAGCATAATTTTCAGCGACTTCATTTGAATATTCATTTTGAATATTAAATTTTTTCTTTATAAAAACAATGCTTTTTAAGAAAGTTAAAATTTAAAATCTTTTTTAATCAAAGCTTTATAAACAAAAACCAAAAAATTTTAAGGTCCATTAATATAGAACAGCTTTTCGGCCTCTTTGTTTTTGCTTTTCTCGTTCTTTCACTTCCTTCAATGTTTTATCAGATGGTTCTGAATATTTTAATTTATCTGCAATTAAAAAAAAATTGAGAAATAAAAAATAAATTTTTAGAAAAATTCATGAAACAACAATAAAATATGTATTTAATTTTATCTCCTTGTTTTTGTTATTTTACTCTCTGTTGTAAATGGATTTAATTAATTGTTTTGCTTGTGGTTTGTTTTATGGATTTGTTTTATTTATTTTTAGAATTTGTTTCTTTTTTTCCATATTTTTGCAAAATAAAAAATTTGTAAATTTTTCGCAATTGTGGTCTAAGCTAATGGCTACAATAAGTATTAGAAAAACAATATTTTTTTCTGCAGAATAATATAAACAATGCTTAAAAGCTGGTATAATTATCAGGGATTCTCTACACCAAGATAAATTTCAGAGTTTAATAAGATCACAGTTAAATATATTGTTTTTAGCAGTGTTCGAAAATAAACCCTAAATATCGCTCCATAGTGTTCGGTTCGGTAGATTTATGGAAAACACAAACAACGCGAATGGTGTTTGTGTAGAAAATCATTAAAAAATAGCATTTCTCTGTTTGTCATCTTTCGAACACAAAAATAAAACCGTTTTTATCCATCTCAACAAAAGATGAGAACATTTAATTCCGTTCGGGGGTTTTTTTAGGCCACAAACATCATTGTGTTCGATTCGTACACATACGAAAAACAAGACAAAAAGCCAGCAAAATTATTTTACACAAGCAAAACTTATACACAATACATACACAAGCTGTTCGAGCTCCGGTCTTTGCAAAAAATTTTTTTGTTTGTTCATTTCATTATCAATTTAAAAGAAGAAACATAATAGAACACTAAAATATAATGTTTGTCTACACTATCACTACCCAGTAAAAAATATTCGGGTATTTTGAAGCACTTTAGAGAAAAATCGCATAATCGAGCGCTTCAATAAGAGAGCTTTTATATAGCAGTAAATGATAAAGAATAAAATATAGAAAAAAGCTGCTATTTTAGTGCTGACAACGATGAGGTTTTAAAGCGAAAAAAAAAATACAAATATATAATGGTTTACGAAAATTATTGAAACAATGCATTTAAGCAATTAAAAGCAAAATATCAATGAATATGGAAATATAGTTATCCCTTAAAAAAGCGCTTTAGGAGTGCTTTGTTTGCATGTTAAAAAAAAGCGCTTTTTGTCAGCAGTAAATAGTCCTCCAAACCGGGAACACTCCATACAAAAATCAGGCATCTTATCAGCAGGTTTGAAGCGATTTGAGGCATGCATTCATACATAAAACCTGCTCCTTTTGGAGCACATTTTTTACTGGGTACTATTGTTAAAAAACCACAACCCAAAATTTATTTGAAAATAAAATTTGTATGTGCTTAAAAATATTGTTGCATAAAAAGAAATTCGGTCAAATTTTATGAGATATTTATATAGGATCAATGTCTTCAGAATTCGACTTTTTTGTATTAATATTTTAACTTTAACCCATAATTTCTCTTACCCGCAAAATACACTACAATTAACTCTAAATTTTTCGCCCCGACTTTGGTATGTTAAATACATAAGTTTGTATACGCTGCAAATTATATTGGACCACCTGATCCAATTTGATTAAATGGACTTCTCCATGGACTGGTCCGACGTAATGCAAGTATGGACCATGTCATTGTTAAAAAGTGTTTGTAGTAAGTCGACATGTCTTCGTTTTTTATGTTAATTCGACCTGAGTTCGAGCCCTGGTTCAGTAAGGAAGGAAAATTAATCAGTTTTAAGTTTAAGTTCATTTTATGTTGTACAATTCCTTTCTTCATTCAATTAATTTAATGAAAATTAAGTTTGATGAACATAATTTTGGGGGCTAATTCTAGCATTTTATTTCTAATTCTGAACGAATCTAAATTATTTTTCAGTGTTCTGAAAATGCAAATAGCTCAGTATTCGATCACTTCCGCCAGAATTAGCAGCCAGGCTTATGTTCATCAGACTTAATTTTCATTATATTAATTTGATGAAGGAAGGAATGATAAACATTAAATTTATTAAAACTTTTTTGATAATTTTTCATTCCTTACTGAACCACGGCTTGAACTCAGGTTAAATTTACTAGTTTTAAGAACAACCATATTGTGATCTTCATTTATTTCATTAAAAAACAACATATGGACATTACAAATTTACACTATAAATTATCTTGGTTTTGTGTTGAACTTAAGAAGAAAATTAAACAAAACGACGGCAACAAGAAGTTTAGTAATCCCAGGATAAAGGATACAAAAACGAAACAAAAACAAGAACAACAACATAAAATAATAAATCACATTCTTAAGAAAATATAAATACAAAGTGGTTTTTGTAGGAGTCTTATGGATGTAAAGTATTAGAGTTGCATTGGTAAGACTATTCCATTTATAGACTTATTCATGTGTTTGTTTTATATACATGTGTGTATGTGTATGTGCATGTAAAGTATTATTTTTATTATCCATACAAATCGATTTTATCGTTATAAAAATAATATTCAAACTTTTATAGAAAATAATCCAGTGATTGAATGTTGTTAGAGAAGAAAAGATAAATGAACACACAGAAGAGAAAGTAATACAAGAGTATTGAATGCATTTGTGTCTCTATAAAATCCCTGCAAATATTATTGGACCACCTGATCCATTTAGATTAAATGGACTACTCCATTGACTGGTCCGATGTAATGCAAGCATGGACCATGTCGTTGTTAAAAAGTGTTTGTAGTGAGACGACATGCTTTCGTTTTTTAACGACATGTTTTCATTTTTAAACGACTTGTAAACAAATCCTTTTAAGTATACTATGGACTAGTTTTAAAACTACTCGTTTTTAATCTAAAGCTGGGTTAAATGGTCCTGCCCTAGGATATCGTAATGTGAAATAGACCATGTTTACCATACGTTTGGGCTACTTTTGGACTAGTCGTAGTCCCTTGTGGGCTACATTTTACATGCGTGTTTATGCTAGTCCTATTATTTGCAGGGACTATTTGTTGTTATTCCTCGAATATGTGTGTAGCAACTACAATAATAAGAGACATATACTTAATGTTTAAATCAAAAGAGGAATAAAATAAATTTAAGAGGAGTGTAATAAAAGCAGGAAAGTCTTAAGTAACACTTCAACTTTCTATATTTATTTTATTGTGCACTTTTGTTACAAAATATATAAAGACAATTTATTTGTAAAAGTTTTTATGTTCATACACATTTTTTGCCTATAAATTTACAGCGAATTTAAAAAAAATATAACTTTCTAAACCCAATGGGTATTTTTTTTAAACCGAAAAGTTTCAGCTTTTTTAGAAAAAATTACGTACTGTGCCAAATTTAATTGTACATGACTTAAAAACATACTTGTTTGTGAAATGTGATTTTGTAAAAACCGTAACATTTGGTGAAAACATTGACTATTTGTGTAAACCGTGGCGGTAGTTTGCGTTAACTAAAAGCTGTTTTTTTTTTATAAAACTCGAGCTTTTATAAAAACAAATAAATTTTACACATGAATTGATTTTTTTTCGCCAAAAATTAACATTTTACACAATTTTTTTTGCTACTTGCATTCATGCTCACATTCGCCTTCACACTTTCAAACCTTCTTAACTAAGAGAAGAAATACAATTTCAAATTTTTAATAACTTTTTAATGAAAACTTTTAAGGACAAGGGAGGATATATTTTTGAAAGTATTTTTTTTCTTAAATTTTAGTTCGGGGAACTGAACAAAATTTTTTTTATAAATTAATCCAAATTTTTTTTTAATATTTTAATATTTTCATTAAATTATTTTAATGAAGAAATTAATTTTTCAACATGAAAATTAATTAAAATTGTTATTGATAATCATTCATTCTTGACTGACCTGAGATTCGAACCCAGGCGACTGGTTACCATGACATGTTTCGATCACAAATACTTGATCTCCTCAGATGGATTTGCCGTCTTACACTCGCAGCCATCGACGACTGCTGACGTCAATAGTCAAACATCAATCCTTAAACCAAATTGTATTTTAACCTTTGGTAGATCGAAATTTGCTTTTTTTTTGAATGATTATCCATTTTAATTGATTTTACATGTTTTTCCTTACTTCTGTTTTTTCCGTACTTATGTCAAGAATTCTTCTTGAAGTTCAAAGTACATTTTCTGATTTTTCATTTTGTCTTTCTTTTTCTTGTTGACCTTTTTTTAGCACAACTTGAAGGACAAATATACATAGAGCTCGCGCCTTAGCTTTAACCATAATTAGAATTGTGGTTATTTTGTTGAACTATTTATGGTTTTTTATCCAAATTTTTAATATTTTAATTCGGCTTAAGTTCATCAAATTTAATTTTCATTAAATTATTTTTATGAAGAAAGCAATGATCGAAACATGTCATGGTAACCAGCAGCCTGGGTTCGAATCTCAGGTCAGTCAAGAATGAATGATTATCAATAACAATTTTAATTAATTTTCATGTTGAAAAATTAATTTCTTCATTAAAATAATTTAATGAAAATTAAATTTGATGAACTTAAGCCTGATTCAAATATTAAAAAAAAAAAAAATTGGATTAAAAACCATAACAGTTCAACAAAATAACCACAATTCTAATTATTTTTATAAATTTTACAGAGCCTTCCCTTTTATTTGGTAGCAAGTTTGATAAAAATTATTATAAATTTATATTAAAAAAAATTATTTTAAATAAGAATTCTTGAAATATATTTAGCTCTTTAAGAAGGACAAAAGATGAGGAAATCAAAACTTAATTACGAAGTTTGACTATGTTACGTCGTTTCTAGAGCAAAGGATGTATAGAGGCGTTTTTGTTAAAACGAAAAAAATTTTAATTTGTCACACAGTGTTTTTTTTTTTAAATTAAATTTTTATAAGTGTAATATTTACAAAATGTTAACAAAATATTTATTTGTATCTCTGTTGCTAAAAACATAAAATTTTTAACGTAGGGAAAAGTTAAGGGAACTTTTTTTTGGTTGTAGGGGAAAAATGGATTTTTTATTAGATACGTAGGGATTTTCTTGAAATTTCTCCTGCCTCCACTGTTGGTGACTATTAGGAACTAAAATTTGATTTTCAACTTCATCCGAAATATCTGATCAAACGAATGTTTAATTGGTACTATTGCGTATATTCGAAAGCACTATTGTCAGTGTTGCCAATTCAGCCATTTTTACCCTGTTTAGCCATTAAAAAATGAGTTTAGACATTTTTTAAGCCATTTTTCAACTTGTTTTGCTGTTTTTCTTTTAAAACGTCTTAAACTTAAATCACAGCTTTTATAAATGTTGAAAATCGCTTTAAACGATGATGATGAAACATCTTTCAAAATAAAGGAACAGTATTCCAATATAAAATCTATAAAATGGATCAACACAAACATCGGTGTTTCTTTCTGGTTGCAAGTATTTCAATAAAGAGATGCAGGCGGCAACAAAAGTTTTTTAGAATTGTCCGAATTGACTGAAAAGTTGCTCACACTTCCATGGTCTAATGCTGAAGTAGAGAGGGTATTTAGCCAAGTAAACAAAGTTTAAAGTAATTTGAGAAATAGATTACATTTAGCAACCGTTAATTCCGATTTTATATTTTATGTAAATATTTTTACTACAACAATGAAATATTTTTAACAACACCACAATAGTGGAGGGGGTACTATGCGTTTGTGCTGATTTTTGTTACACCTTTATATATTGGCCCTAAGCCCACTGTTACGTATACCGTTTGACTCAGAATCACTTTCTGAGTCGAACTAACGATGTTTGTCCGGCTGGCTGGCTGTCCATCTAAACCTTGTGCGCAAAGTACATAACGGGCCCGCCATCTAACGTTTTTTTTCAACTAGTGCTTATTTCGCGAATGGTAACACTTAGCTCATGTCTGATTTGACAGATAATTAGTTTTATCCTTCCGCTGAACGAAAATGATTGTGTATACGCTTGAACAACGCTGGGAAATATTGCGCTTCGCTTCGCCAGGTGGGCCGCGATCGACTTACAGAAGATGCCGATTTTTCCAAAAAAACATCTTTTCAGATGAAGCTCATTTTGATCTTGGCGGGTATGTTAACCAACAAAATTATCGCATTTGGGGCACAGAAAACCCGCACGCATACATTGAAAAGCCGATGCACCCAAAACGAGTCAAAAACGAGTTTGGTGCCGATTTTGGTCCAGAGGCATAATTGGGCCATTTTTCTTCGAAAATGAGCAAGGAGTGGCCGTTACAGTCAATGGAAATTGTTAACGGGCCATGTTGAACGAATTTTTGTTCACAAAAATTGAAGAGGAGGATATTGGCAACATTTGGTTTCAACAGGACGGCGTTAAACAGCCGAATCTACACTCGATGTTTTGCGCCCTGTTTTTGAAGATCGTATTATCAGCCGCAGAGCTGATGTCGTTTGGCATGGGAGCTGCGATTTGACACCGTTGGACTATTATTTGTGAGGTGCCGTCAAAGATAAGTGTTACGCCGATAAGCTAGAGACAATTGACGCTTTAAAAGACAATATTCGTGAAGCCATTGGTGAAATACAGCTGCACACAATCGATAATGTGCTGAAAATTGGACCGATCGTGTAGGCTACTGCATGGCCAGCCGAGGCAGCCATTTGAATGAAATTATTTTCCATTATTAACTGGAAGGATTGTACTTTCAAATAAAAAAAGAAATTTGAGAAAATATTCAGTAGTGTTTTTTATAGCATTTTCAAGAAAAAATAAGTTATTGGCGAACCCTTTATAATCATATAATCGGGGTTGACCGACACCACTTTCGTACTTGTTTTTTATTGTAGATCTGGGCTTAAAAGGCTGGGTAAATGTTGTCGTGATTATTATTTACCCTCTAATTATTTAAAACTAATAGGCACGAGTGATTCCTATGAAATGAACAGTAACGACATCGAATTTAACGATGATTTAATTTTTTAAATATCTATCAAAATATTAATTAACGTTTATTCTTATTTAACAAACTTAACTTACATTTTCAACGCAAACAACTTTAAATTAATTATTTTTGTTTTGTTACTGAATTTTAATGTGTTTTTATTTAAAAAAAACTTTTAGCCATTTTTGTCGGTAAATTTAGCCATTTTTGGTCACTAAGTTTTGGCAACAATGACTATTGTGTACAGTACTGATTTGGTTAATACACATATAGAACTTTTAATAAAAAAAATTTTATAAGAAATTTAAGAATTAAATTAAACTGGAGCGGATTCGAAGCAACAAAAATATTGATAGTTACTTTCAACATATTGGAAAAGAAAACTATTTTGTTAGAATATCCCAACAATATTTTAATTGGGCGCAGTTTTGTGCTTGAAAGCAAAACTTTAACGTGTAATTGCAGACTAAAGACTATCTTTTAGGCAGAAATAGACTTTCTATCTGCCGAAAACTAAATTTTTCAACAAAAACTGAATTTTTCACAAAATCTGTCTTTTTGTGCAAACAGTCACTGTGTCGGAAAGAGTAACATAAATTTGTATATACATTTCCACGATATTAAGTGGATGTGTTCTGACATTTATTGTGCTCTAAACAAAATTCCTAAGCTGTGTAAATTAAGTGCTATAAGATAGAAAAAAAAATTAGAAATGAATACAATTTATTTGTATTTTTTGATGAAATTCAGTTATTTCGATAACCGTGGGATTCGAATCCATTCCCAATACCTCCCTACGGGGCTTAGAATGCCCGCCTCCGCAACATCCGTCAAATTTCCCACAAATAATTAACTTTTATTAAATTTTGCACAACTAGCTGTTTCATAACAAAGTTTTAACCAAACTAAGAATTCATAGACTAGTTAAGCTCATTTGATAAGTATTTTAATGTCACTTTCAATATGAAAAGACTTGGCCAAAGTCTTCAACAAATAAAAAAAAAACAGCAACGCTTACAAAAAACAACAACAATTTTTATTGATTTGGAAAATAATTTAACTTGAAAGAGAATTAAAGGAAAAAAAATATATAAAACTTTATTGAACAGAGGGGAATTGTTTAATGTTTTGTTGGGAATAAAGTACAAAGTAGAAGATTATTTAAAGATGTCAACGTGAATGTGTGTTCTTTATATCAAGATGTGTGTGTGCGTGTTTGTTTTAATAATATGGGAGGGCCAAGTTTGAAATGAGTTTTATGTTGTGGAGTAGTTAAAGCAAGGAAAACAGTACGGAATACAGCTAGAAAGGAAGGTTCCATTCGAACACTTAAATGACCTATCAAGAAGTTTAAATAAGAAGAGGAAATTCTAGTTGGAAATCTTAATCTTGTCCGCTGATAATAAGTAAATTTATGAATAAGTCAGTAAAAAAATTTTAGATTCTGCCATTTAAAAAAACTTTAACAAAATCATTTTGTTTAACTTGAGTTGAAGGCTTCTTTTCTTGTTGATTTCTGTAATAAGAAGCAGTAGTAGTGAACAAATAGTCGGAGTATGTGGCGAAAGAAAGGACGGGAGATACATGACACTATAAAATCAATTTAAGATGTATTGAAGTGTAAACGACACGTACTTGTTTTGTGTATTGCAGACAGATCAATAAAGAGAGTGAGATGATTTGCCATTAACACAACCATAAAACAACTTCAAATGTTATTAAATCTTAAATGAAAACTAGGGAAACTTTAATGAACAGACAAATAACTTATCAGCTTATAAAACTAATAATTTTTTTTAAAAATATTTATTGGACAGTTGATGGTATAGAAACAGAGCCGCGTATAAGCAATGGGTTAAACGAATTGTTATTTGCAATTAACATCTTGCGTTTTGGTTGGATACTGACAGCTAAATTCCAAAACATGCTAAGTTGACTAAGCATGTTTTCAATTCTTTTAAAGTTTTCAAATAAAGTATCTTTCAGCTTAAATTCTGTAAAATTTTGGTGCTGATCGGCTTATCCAATCCACAGTTATGCAAAAAAAAGTACTTAGCATTAGACTTAATTTTGTATCACCCGTAAATTAAAAGAGTTTCTCCTGAAACTCAACAAACTTTTTCAACTTATCATATTTTGGAACTGAGCTGTAGATTTATACATATTTTTACGAAATTAGATTCATCTAAGAATTATTTATAGTTTTAGTTATAAGTTACCTGGGAAATTATAATTTGTTTTTTATAAGTTGAAATTGCTCCACTGCTCCACTTAATTGTAGACTTTAGATTTTATTGTAGAATTTATAATATTCCGGAATCGACTAGAAGGTTCTTGAATCTACTTCTCTACAACTACCCTGCAAATAATATTGGACCACCTGATCCAATTGGATTAAAAAGACTACTCCATGCAGTGTTACCGTTCAAAATTTTAAAAAAGGGGCACAAAAAGGGGATTTTCAAAAAAAAAGTGTCACAAAAAGGGGAATTCTGAGAAAAAAAGGGGCAACTTTAAAAACAGGAAAATTTAAAAAAAAAACGTATGTATTTATTAAATTATTTTCATCGAAAACTAAACATAACAAAAAATAAACTTCATATTTATAAAAAAATACATTATAGGTATATAATACAAATTGTTTGGGAAAAACACACATATATACATATATCGTGAAAATACATGTCTTGTTTGAAAGTTAACGATAATGAACTGTTGCATAAAATTTTTATTTCAATTATTTATACAAAAACAGTTACTAATTACTTGTAAATAAAACGAGCTTAAAATAGTGTAATAACAATACTTACAAAAACAAAAAATAGTTCTTAATATGATTTGATACAAAAAAACTTTACATTTAAATAGATAGAGATACATATGTATATATGTAAGTATATGTACATAAATATTTGGCACTTGGATTATTTAACTTTTTTACCAAAAAAATTAAGTAACGAAAAAACCTCGAGGAAAAAGCATATAAAAGTATTGATAGGAAGATAGTTAATATCAGGTACAGATCCATTTTTTTATAAATTGCAGTGTTATGTTGATTCTTCAACTATTAAATATCTATTTTTTTGAAAACGTAAATCTATATTTATTAATCAATTCATCACTTGGAATCCAATCTTCCAAGTCGTTTTGATACAAATTTAAAGCGGATAACATAGACTGACAGGTATCTTCTTTCAGTCTATTTGTCACTTTATTTTTTAAATATGCTAACTTGGAAAAAATCCGCTCAGCGGATGCGCTACTATGTGGTAAAGTAAAAACATACGAAGCAAATTTATACAAGTTTGGATATAAATTGTCACCCAAAAAGTTTTTTTAATTGCCAATTTCGTACCAAAATGTTTCAGGCTTAGATATTTTAAAAATTGCTTCATAGCTTTTATCGTTTGATCTGGTTTCTAAAAGTTTGAACTCTTTTACAAAATCATCTGGGTTAGTAATTATATCAATAAAAACGGTAACAATTTCAAAGTAATTTATGTCTTCAGCTGCTCAGCCTCTTATCGCTAATATTAATTCTTGATAAAATTTCTTTGCACAGCTTTTGGTAAAAAAGTAAAATGTTGTTTTTAATTTCTACAATATCACTACTTAAGATGTTGTTAGTACATATTTCTAGCTCGGCTTCGTGGCTGATATATACATATATTAAGAGTTTCTTTTATATGCAGAACATCGACAAAATCAATTTGTTCTATATTTGTTTGCATAACATACTCTTTTTTTAAAAATTTTTTAAAAATTTCTAATACAATATCTTTCGTGGATGAAACTAAATATAAATTTTTTTGAGATGATTCGTTTTGAAAATTTAGGTTTAATTTATTCATAATATTTAATACATATACTAGAAATTTGAGGTAAATTGTAAATTAGATGCTATTTTCTCTTCAAATTGAGCTCGGATTCATTGATTGACAGTATAAAAAAAATTTGGTTCAAAAAGGGGCACAAAAAACTACAAAATGATACAAAAGGGGATTTTAAACAAAGGGGTCAAAAAAGTGGCACGGCAGTCAATAAGGGGCAAAAATGCGACTTTAGTCGCATAACGGTAACACTGACTCCATGGACTGGTCCGATGTAATGCAAGCATGGACCATGTCATTGTTAAAAAGTATTTGTAGTGAGACGACATGTCTTCGATTTTTAACGACATGTTTTCGTTTTAAGCGAAGTTAAAACTTATCCTCTTGTGTATGCAATGGAGTAGTTTTAAACTAGGATCCAGTGCGATGTGATAGTCAAAAGAAAAATTTCAACAGCTTTTAGAATCACTAATCTGAGAAATAAAGCTATCCACTTACAATGTAAAATATAACTTTAATATTGGACAACAAATTGTGTGGTATTGAGCACTACTGCACAAGGGTGTTAATAATGGGCTTGCCAAAAATTTTAAAACGTTAGTAGTTATAACGGCCTTCACAGCCTTATTTTTGCCAACGTACACGCAGAGAAAAAATATGGTCGAAGTATGGTAAAAAAACATATTATGGTCCCTGTAATGGCAACAAACAAACTTTTGTTGTTTTTGACAAAACTTTCTTCAAGATTGATAATATTTTGTTTCTATTTAACAATTAAGTGCTTACC
This sequence comes from Pollenia labialis, assembly GCA_949318255.1. Taxonomy (NCBI): domain Eukaryota; kingdom Metazoa; phylum Arthropoda; class Insecta; order Diptera; family Polleniidae; genus Pollenia; species Pollenia labialis. The sequence continues at coordinate 132,647,280 of OX439141.1, forward strand.
TCCGTTTAAACTTCAAATATGGTTGAATTTAACAACACTTAACTTAAACTTACACTTAAACATATTATGTTAACCTTAACCATATTATTGTCGCGGCACCCATATTATGGTTAAAGTCATCCATTCAAAAGCTATAACGATATTATGGTTGCCTCCAAACATGTTATGATAAATATTTAATAACAATAATATGTTCGAATTCATAACGTTTTTAATCATTGTATGTTTAATTTTAAAATTAAAAAAATATGTTTAAACAAGCAACAATATTCTGGTCGTTGGTATTCTACAAAAAATAGCTGCTTAGTTTGCTTAAAATTCTCATTCATTTTATTTTAATTATTTATAAAAATTTATAAATTTACGTAGAAAAAACTAGTAGAACAGAAAAAAATGTAATGAAGGTCGTTACAGGCTGTAATATGAATCAAAGGTATTTTTTTTATTAAAGTGGAACAGAACACCTTTAAGGAATAAAAATAAAATAAAATTATAATTTGAGACTTTAAAAACAAATTGAAAAAATGGATGAAATAAATAACCATAATATGGTTAACATTGACCTTAATTCTGCGAAATTTTGACCATGTTATGGTTAATTTTGAACATTATATGGTTAGTTTTCACCATTAGTTTGGTTAATATTAACAAAAATATGGTTAACTTTGGCCATATTATGGCTGATTTCGGATTTTGTTTTGTTTATTTTAACTATAGTATGGTCACGTTTAAACATAATATGGTAACCTGCAAGCATAAATATTGTTAAAACCCAACCATAGTATGTTGCTCTTAGAATATGGTTACCTTCAACCACATTTTTTTTCTACGTGTACTAAGTTTTACTGCTTTATGAAAGGAAATAACAAAGTTATAGGGTTAAGCCGAAATCTACCACTGTGCATAGTGGTGTGATCTAACTTTCTCTGCTCTCTGACTTGTTGTTATTAAAATAACAATAACTCAGTTTGTGGGTAGAGTTTATTTATGTTCCGTCCCTGGCAAGCGTCACATTTTTATTTAGTTTTATTGAAAGCTAATTTTAAGTAAAAGTTGGGTTTCTTTTACTACATTAAATCTCTTTTATTACTTATAAAACCATAGATTAATTCTATCTGAAAACAAGTAAATATTTATTTAACAAAATCATAACCCAGACTACAATTATAAACATATAAATACAAAGAAAAAATCGTTAAAAAGCGTTATTTTGCTTAAAGGGTTTCTTTCAATTTATCTTTTGCTTTAAAATATTTTTAAGAGTAATGATGCAAAAACTTCAAAACTCAAAATAGTATGAAAATACTGAAAGAAAAACCAAACTAAACAAACAAACAAAAAATCTTTTATAGAAGATAAAAAAAATTTTATTCCAAAAGATCTTTTTTTGTATGAAAATGCTGCTTCATTAATATTACATTAAAAACTGTTGCATACTTGTGAGCGCAGGCAGGGTAAATGGATATAAAACCATAAACTAAAGGCAGAAAGAAATGAAAACAGATAAATGAGGACAAACACTTAAATAATCAATGTAGTGTAATATGTGTAGTCATGTGTGTGAGTACAATGATTATTACTCTATTTCTTTAACGATTTCTATTTCGCTTTCGATATCGATGTCTATTATGACTTCAATTCTGATTCCTGCTTTAATTGATGAACATGGCTGTATTTGTGTTTGGTTTTGTAATAAATTAAATTGTAGAAAAAATACTTACTTTTGATTGATACTTCGTAAGTGTGTGTGAGATAAGAGAGTCACAAAGAAAGAAGAGTACCTGAAGAAGGCGGGTTTTGTGTAAGAACGAATTGTATGTATGTAAGAAGAAGTATATAGCAATGTGGCTTAAAAGTAATTAATTACATTTGTAAATGAGTAATATCTGTATGTAGCTTAGAAGTTATTCGAAGCGATTTTGTTTAAGGCAGGCATTAATTATTAATGGAGAGCTTGCAAGCGAATGTTTTTTCTGGGGATATAAAGTCTAAATAAATAAAAGTATGTATATCAATGATAAGTGTTGGAAAACAAAGATAAACAAACCAAAAGCAAATACAAATATATTTTGCCTCATTTGCAAAAGTCATAAGCCTGCAAACTTAAATGTTTTAAACAAGGAACAGCTGTACATACTTATAAATCGTTTCGAATCATTTTTAAGATCCAAAAAATTTTGCGCACAAAGATTATTTGCGCAAAATTGATTGCCCTTCTTCCTTTCTTGAGACCATGATAAATTGTGATTAAATTTTGCTATGACACCTAAAATTTCTTATTTCATCTTAAAGGAGAGAATCGCAATTCCACCTAATCTATAAATTCCCTTTGCATATATAGAAAGTTACTAATGTCGCATCGTTAAAAACACCGTGATTTGTAAACCAACAACAAAAATAATTTATGCTTTTTAATGGTCACAATAAATCAAAATTAAAACTTACACTTTCACATTCACACATTGAAACAATGGAACTAACATACCAATAAACACTTAAACGAAAAAGGATATTTACGCAGCATCACAAATTCCTATACACAAAAAATAAATAAATGAGTATTTTAATTAACAATTGTGTATCAGTGTGTGTGTGTGTGTGTTTCTGTAAATAATGTTTTAAATGGGGAAAATCTACACAATTGTTGCCAATGCTTCTGAATAGCGTTGGACAGTCTGTACTTTATATTATAAAATTGTTAATATATATTAATATATACAAAGACAATTTGTTTTAACGTATTTTGGAATTTACAAAATAATAAGAAAAATAGTTTTTTTGGAAATTCAAATTATTTCCAATCGAGTAAGTTGTTAGTGAAATATTCCATTTGCGATAACAATAATGCGAAAAGCTTGAGGCAGTTTGGTTGTTCTCATTTAATTCTTCTATGCTATGGTTTTTAAAATCATGCTTGTTTAAGGAAATTATTTGAAAGCCCTTAACTACAATTGTACACAACGAGAGATAACGATTTCTATACTTACCGTAGATACCCTGCAGACAAATTCTAAATGCCCATTAAAATTATACGATTTTTGTGGCTGCAACTTTTGTTGGCACTTCTTTAAATTTGCTTCTGTGTTTACATTGTGTAATTTTTATCGCAGCAACTTCTTCTGTGCGACCGAACTTAAACATATTTTTCGTCAAATAAGAGAAGGAATGAGCGAACCGAACGAAGCGAAAAGTTTAGTCGCTTGTGTAGCATTTTTTAATTCCGCTCTCGCCCATAAGGTAAGACTTGCAGCGACAAAAATAGCACAATGACACCGGGCACGAGCATATCAGGTTTTGGAAAGGCATATACTAGTTTTAACAAGTATGTAGAACAAAAAAATAAAAATAAAATGAATGTCAACTGCGTATATGAAGAAACAATCACAGATGGTGCATACCTCTTTTTAAAGTAATTTTATTACTACTTATGACATTCAAATGGCTGTATGCTATTTTGCTTGCAAAACAAAGCATAATAGTCTTTTACTACGTCACACAAATCACCAACAACAAAATGGACCTGCGCACACCGTAATCTTTTTATTTGATGCACTGTGCTTTGTCCATAGACAAAAATCCAAAAAATATTTTGTCTCAAAATGTGCTAAAAGATATATTGATCGATTGATAACAACACAACTCATATACATTTTTTAGAATTGATTTCGTGTGACTCTCTTAGACTCCACCAGAGGTCGCTAAAGTCAGTAAAATTTAAGAAATGATTAAGAAAATTAATTGAATTGCTTAAAAAAATAGCTCTCAAAAATTCATTTGTTTCTTAGCAAATAGTGTTCTTAAAAGGGCCGTGAAAAGTCTTTTTGCCGGAACTTAACAAAAAACGCATTTTAAAATAGGTCTTATTTCATAATTGTTTCTTAAATTTTTTTGTATTATAGAGCTATAATGTTTAATTAAAGTTACAAGATATATAAAAAAACATTAAAATTAAAAAATAGTGCACCATACCCCTTAACCAGAGTGCACTAAAATTAAGTCATTTTCAGCGGAATGAGGCAATACGATATGTGCACATCTCTTTTTGTGGTACATCAATCTCAATATTTTTTTCAGTTTATAAACAAAAAAAATTTTAAAAAAATTACAAATATTTCTTTTTTGTTTTCAATTTTAACTTGGTATCTATAAATAAATTAGTTTATTATTTGTGTGGAGGCTAGGTAAAATCATAAAATCATCATGGTTAAAATTGCGACCTTTACTTTGATTAAAACATTTAAAAGGACAGATGGACGGAAAAATGGATCAAGACAAAAAGACTGACGGGCGGAACAAACCTTTTTCAATTCAAGAAATACTAATTTCATTACAATCAGATAATTTTTGCAAAAGTTATAGAGTTTTTACAGTTACGGATGTATGGCAGCACCAAGATCTCCTTGCTGCAATCACTGCTAAAATCAACAGAAAGATAGTTAGCTTAGTACGTATAACAAATACGGATTTTAATGATTTTTAGATCAATTATGAAGCCAATATTAAAACTTATATTTTTGGCATAAATCGGTCCTTGGTCCGATTTTTTCAAAAAATTTAATTTTACCCAATATATACCATCGAAACCAGCCAGATACGGTGTAAAAATATGTTGGGTGTGTGATTCCAACTCAAATTATTCAATAAAATTAATTATTTATGTTGGAAAACAACAAAACGAAGCACGTGCAGTAAACCTTGGCGAGAACGTTGTTCGGAAATTGACGAAAAAGTATAGTGGTTCTGGTCGAACAATATCTGCAGACAACTTTTTTCCATCATATGATTTGGCCACGGTTTTGAAGACAAAACGGTTGGCTTATGTAGGAACCATAAGAAAAAACAAGGCCTGCATACCGAAGGAGATGTTGGACCCTAAAAGAGAGATTTACAGCACATTCATAATTTCGCACTATGTTCATATGTGCTATCAAAAAAAGAAAGCAGTGGTTCTCATCTCCACGGAACACTATAATTCCACCGTCGACTCATCGAAACCAAAGAAATAGTTTTAAGACTATTTCTTTGTAATCCAAAGCTGGGTTATATGGTCCTGCCCTAGGACATCGTAATGTTAAATAGACCATGTTTTCCATACGTTTGGGTTACTTTTGGAGTAGTCCTAGTCTCTTGTGAACTACATTTTACACGAGTGTTTGGACTAGTCTTATTATTTGCAGAGATATTCTTAAAGAGTATACAATCAATCCTAAGTATATGTACATTAGACTGTCCCAGGAAATTTTTTTTTCGAATTCAGATATGAGTACCCTCCAAATTTTTTCCTTTTGATCCGAATAACCGAAATATGAAATATTATTGTGATCGGATAACGTTTACCAGTGTCGACTTGAAGTCAAAGTTTGAGATAAAGGCCAGTGTGAAAGCCATAGAATAATCTTGGAATTTAAAACCATCTTTTAATTTTACTTGTGTAATACACATTTATTTATTAAAAATATGCTAATATTCAGTGTTTTCTGAATCCTCTCACCACGCCCACTACAACCCCCCCCCCCCCCCATGCTGGTACTGTACTGTTGCCCTGCCACAAGTCCTAAGTTCCTGCTTAAGACCATCTGGATATGGTAAGTGATATAGTGTAAACAAAAAAAATATATATACATATATTAATTTTAAAGTTTTAGATTTTATTATCTTTATTCATTAAATTTTCTTTTTAAAGTTTGTTTATTACAGTCCGGATACATCTGTCTGTGTTCTTGTACACAACGTAGTAAATATTGCTTTTGCTCCTCTTCAGCTGTAATTAAGCCATGAAAATCCTTTACTAACTTAACCGCTCTTTCAGCAGTATCATTAACCGCTCTCAGTGCATTAACTTTCTCTTTACTTTGTTGAAATGATGCATTAGTTTGCCACGTAGTGGGACATTCGCTTAGAAAACTGTCGTCGATTTTAAGCCGATTAAATAAGGATTTGCTTTTAAATGAAATAAAGTCATCTATATTTTTGTCTAAAAATAAACCTTGGGTAAAATGTATTTTAGCTGTAAAAGCACCTTACCAAGATATGTGTTTTTTGAAGGCTTTGAAAGCTTATGAAAAAATTGACAAATGCCTTTCAAAAGCAACGTTGCAAAAGTTTTGCCAGCATTTATGGTACTTGACAGATGAAGTATGTATGTTGTCTCTATTTGACGATGATGTAGATCAAAAAACTAAAGCGAAAATGGTGGCTAACTTAAGGAATGAAATTCCGTTAGCAACAGGTAAACGCTACATCCCATCGAAAGAAGAACTTTGCGGCTCACTTTACGGTTAGTCTTGCATATACTAATAATAGATTTCATTTCTTTCAATAAATACTTCAATATACAATTGATAACAGTTTTCCCTTTTTATTTTTAGACAAAAATATATGTAGAAGACTTTATTTCATTTAAAAGCAAATCCTTATTTAATCGGCTTAAAATCGACGACAGTTTTCTAAGCGAATGTCCCACTACGTGGCAAACTAATGCATCATTTCAACAAAGTAAAGAGAAAGTTAATGCACTGAGAGCGGTTAATGATACTGCTGAAAGAGCGGTTAAGTTAGTAAAGGATTTTCATGGCTTAATTACAGCTGAAGAGGAGCAAAAGCAATATTTACTACGTTGTGTACAAGAACACAGACAGATGTATCCGGACTGTAATAAACAAACTTTAAAAAGAAAATTTAATGAATAAAGATAATAAAATCTAAAACTTTAAAATTAATATATATATATATATATTTTTGTCTACATTATATCACTTACCATGTCCAGATGGTCTTAAGCAGGAACTTAGGACTTGTGGCAGGGCAACAGTACAGTACCAGCATGGGGGGGGGGGGGGGGGTTGTAGTGGGCGTGGTGAGAGGATTCAGAAAACACTGAATATTAGCATATTTTTAATAAATAAATGTGTATTACACAAGTAAAATTAAAAGATGGTTTTAAATTCCAAGATTATTCTATGGCTTTCACACTGGCCTTTATCTCAAACTTTGACTTCAAGTCGACACTGGTAAACGTTATCCGATCACAATAATATTTCATATTTCGGTTATTCGGATCAAAAGGAAAAAATTGGGAGGGTACTCATATCTGAATTCGAAAAAAAAAATTCCCCATACAAGCTTGGGACAGTCTAATGTACATATAACTCATTTGAGGTTAGTGAGGCAAAATTGTTGACTACATTATCTTTTAAAATTGTATAAAACTCATTTTTATATATTTTATACTTTTCCTGTTTGAAGGGAATGAATCGTGCTTATAGCTAAGTAAAAGCTTTAAACACGTTTATTTCGAAATTTATTTTTTCGAGTTATGACGACGTTGCAGCAAATAAAAGATTTCTATGGCCTCAATGTTAATCAAAGGTTGGCTTTAGCAAAAATTATTTGAAATATTTAAGCAAAAGAACTATCGTATGAAAGCTTTAATATTAAAATTTATTTACTTTGATTTATACCAAAAATAAAAAAACAAGCTTTTAACTAGTATATTACCATTTAAAAAAGAACCAGTTGGGTTCCTATGACATCCTTATTTTAAAATCGTAAGTTCCATATATACGGAAAAGGGACAGATATGCATCCAGTATGAAGTCAAAAGCAACTAGTATAATTCTAGCCACATAGTAGCTACTTTTCTGCAGGGCAATTGAGAACAAAAACACACACACACACATGACTTTAATTGCCATACAGTGTAAATTCAATTTATTAATTTTGATTAATTTATTGCATATTGATTAAAGGATCAATTAGGCTTTAAAATTTACATAAAAATAATTATTTAACCGCTAATAACATGTAATTATTCTTAAATAAGCTTGTAAAATAAATTCTATAGAACTTTAATTTCTATTTGTTGAGAGAAAGGGGTGTAAATTGTAAAATTTATTAAAGTTTTTCTATACATGAAATTAAAATGAACATTACATATAATGTATGTAAGTAAGTAAGAATGACAATTATAACTTTTTAAAAATGCTATAAAAGTTCGTTTGCAAGAGTAAACAATCTTTTATTTAACAAGTATGAATGCTACATTCGGCTGTTCCGAATTTTCATGGAATCTGTTATTAATACTAAACCAATCTTTAAAATATCTGACATCACAATTTCTTGTTATATAAAACTTATGTGTGTAAAATAAAGAAATATAATACATTTGTGCCACACTATAATTCGCAATAGTCTTAGAATTGTTGTAGTGTATTCCATGTGTGGGCTTTATAAAGGACATATGATCAATTATGGATTGATCCGCACAAAATTTGGCAATGCGACTTATAGAGTATTAGGCTTTTTTAGTGGGATTTATTCAAGTTATGGATCGATCACCATGAATGTTGGTTTAATGTTTACTTAATTGACTAGTGTCGACCCAATCGACCGCAACATAGAAATAACAGATTTGTTTAGTATATTGGTGACATCTAGGGTAATCGATCGAATAGTATTCGACCGGTTTTAACCGGTTATTTTAGTTTTGCCCAAGTCGAATATTTTAAAATGTCCATTTTTCGAATATCGAATAAACCGGTTATTTTAGTAAAATTACCCGGTTATTTTAGTAATGTGTAATTTATATACGTTTTCCTTACTTTTGTTATAAATGTAACCGTAATTTAATATGTTTCTAATTGAATATTTGGCAAACTTAAACTTTTTATGAAGAAGGTCAAAACAAAATGTAACAAGAGTCAAAAAAACATTATGAGCAATGTAAATACAAATCTTGTGTTCTTGTAAAAAAACTAAAAATAATTCAAAATACTACAAAAAGAGTTCAACTTAAAAAGTAATTAGCAATTTGACAGTATTCTATATACTAAATATATCTTTATAAAGATGTCATCTATGGTGATAATATCGAACTGATTTTAAAGACAATGGTGCTTAAACGGCCCTAAAATGATAAGTTGCAAAGGTTCTTCAACGTCACGACTTATTAATCCCTTTTAATTAGTCTACGCCAGGTAAAACTTGACTCTGTTCCAAGTTGTTTTTAAGAGACTGTAAATAATACTTAACTATATGCTGCCAATAATGAATGAAAAATTCTGAAGCAGTTCTAGCATATCTTCATGCTTAAAACTATACCATCCGGCGAAATCAACGATATGGAAAAATTCTTCAGTTTTATTTATTATTAAAACAAAATTGAAGGAATCAAACAATCTCATGGAAGGGTTTATATTGTGATTTACGAATTGACAGATACTTTATATACAAAGCATGTCATGTTACTATTGTTTCTTAAATTCTGAAACAAAAAAAGTGAAATATATAAACCTGGATAAGAGGTTTTGTTTGCAACTTTTCAAAAATATGGCTGAAGTTTACTGATTCATATAGACATGCTTAACAAGCAACAAATTAAAACTTATTTACAGTAAATTTGGGAGAATATCGCTAATAATAAATTTATTAAATTCCTATAATTTTTTAAAACCAAAGTTTTTGAAAGTTTCTACAGCTATGTTCACACATATTAAATATTTGGCGTCCCACACGTAAGCACTAGTTTTCTTAAAGAATTGTTTTCTTTTGCACAACGTTTGGCTGGAGCAAACATTATTTAACAGTTTCTTAATTACATTATGCAGCTATCATCTAAGACATAAAGTTAAGCAAATGTATAGAAATTGTTAAAAATAAAGCTTAAGTTTAATCAATTTACTGGTCACGCTTTTTTTTTTGTTGATTTTATTGGCCTGAACTTACCTTAAGCTATATCTATGTATTTTGTTGGTTCCTTACCTTCGTGAATTGTTTTGTTTTTATCCTAATTAACTTTTTATTACAAAAACTAATTTGATTTTTGTATTTTTATGTATTCGAATAAAAACCGGTTAACCGGTTATTTTTAAAATGCTTAACCGAAAACCGGGTTTTTTTAAATAGCAACTATTCGGACTATTCGAAAACCGGTTATTGAAAAAAGTCGAATAATCGATCACCCTAGTGACATCTTGAAGGACGGGCATCTTTAAATACTACAAGGTGGGAATAGAACCAATATTTTTATTTGTTACACTTACCAGTACAACCGCATAATACCCTCTCCACCAAGTTTCTACTAAATAAAAATTGTGCCTATTAACCCTTAACTACCCAGTATGCTTTTGTAACATAACTGACCTGTAGTGTCCAACGGACTCATTTAAGCAATTAATGATACTAAAAGAAAAACAAAGACAGTAAACATTAGAAAAAAGTTGTATTTATGTTATATACTTAGGTATTTTGTTTTTTTAACTTTAATTAGTTATTTTTTAAACAAACATTACAAATAATGAGTGCTATTTTTGTCAAGATAATAGAGCCCTAATTTTTTCAATGTTATTAAAATTCAATTTTTTATTACAATATTTGTTTTTTACAGAGTGTTCAGAACAGACATTCCGTTTGCATTTCTCGCAGCACTGTTTGGAAGTTCTAGATATTTTTGAGGGGCAAATGTGACAACACTTCTTTCGTTTTGAATCGGGTTCAGATGATTGACCAGCTCAATATATTTTAATAAGCAAGATATTAATGTGTCTATTGGACACTTGTGGGTTGATGCACTACTTTTTTAGTTTTTTGATAATAAATAATAAATTATTTATGCTACAAATATTTTGATTTCGCATTTCTATTCTCGAAAATAAATACTTCAGCTTTGATAAGCAATGGAATTCAAAAATGTGTCCGCAAAACACTTGTGGGTAGTTTAGGGTTAAAAATAGAGAGAATCTGTCTATACAGCCGTGTCACAGATTCCGTTCGGAATGATGTCAGTTCCGTAATTGCCTTTCCGTTAGAAATCATTTACGGCGCTTTTGATTCTAATAGTTTTCATGAATCGGAAAAATTTGCTTAAGCGATATTTATGTTACCAATTTGGCTGCATTGTTTTCTGGTGTATTTGTTTTAAATTTTGCTGTGTTCTTTTCAGTTTTCTTACGTTTTGTGTGTTGCCGGTATGTTAATTTTGGCAATATATGACATAAAAGTGATATGGCAATACTTCATAAATCCGTTACGAAAATTTTGTTTTATTGTTAAAGTTTTTGTAAAGAGTTTTAGATATTTGTAAATACAGCGCTAAAAATTATGTAAAATATACTTCTTTTGAAAAATAAATAAAGAAATCATGATTGTTTATTGATAAGAAGCATAATTTTAATATTTATTTGCCTATTGAGATACAGAAAACTCCCATTCCGTTCATGAAAACAAAAATGGTTTCACTAAAAAAAATTTTTTTGTATTGAATTTTCCGAAGCACCAAAATACGAAATGAACGGAATGGCAATCTGTGACATGGCTGATAATTTTACTTATTTTATTTATTTACAAAATTTGTCTATGGATATCATATCATTACACACAGTTAAATAATATAATAATTATTGCGCTACGCAATAAAACATATAGAGATGCAGTTAGGTAAGTGAACGAATTCCTAACAAATTCTAATAAGTATATAACATTTGAAAAGCCACAAAGCTGGTTTGTAAGGGATTATATATAAGAATAACGGTAACAAAAAAAAAGTTGTGTGAAAAGCTGACCAATTTTTATATGCGCTGAATTAAGCGCTTTCTGTGTCAATCATGTATTGCCTCAAAGTAGGAGCTCGGTATATAAAATTCATGCCTTCCGCTAATATTTTAAAATAATCTTTACTTTTTTCAAAAGTTATTTACATTTCGGAAGAGGTATTGTACAACAATTAATAGCTTAATCCGTAGTTTTATAATTTTATTGCATAGTCCATTTGATAACAAAAATTTTAAGCCATAACTGACTGAGATCAGATAAAAAACTATAAATGCTTTAATTAAAAAAGCCAGCATTAGATGCGTAATTCAGTAGCCTTTCAAACACGATATAATTTACTTTAACCGAACCAGTTTTTATCTCTGGATAGCGGCTGAAAGCGAAGAATACATCAAAAAACATAAATGTACCGTTATCTGATACATGTGAAGTACTATAAATCATATCACGACAGTTGCCACAAATAATAATTGTTTAAGAAAAACATTTAAAAAAACCTGCGTTATTAACTCATTAAATATTGGTTAACTCAATATGAACACATTATTTAAATATACATAACTTTTTATATACAAATGTAAATAATAAAGGCCTTAAAGCAGGAATTTAAATAACTTAACAATTAAATATTTTCTTAAGTTTTAGCAGGAAAACAGACGATACATTAAGAAAGTGAGAAAGCGAAATAGATAAAACGGATGTATGTATGTATAAAGGTCTGTCTTTAAACCTGTTAGTGTGTAAGTATTATTGTGTGCTTACCCAACATACACAAGGCCAAACGTTGGAATGAATTTCCTTTAATATAAAATATTTCTTATAATCAAAATAATTTTCGTGGGAATACAAAATTTAATTTAAATGATTTTTTTTTATTCCTGCTTAATTTCCCAATGTTTATTTTTGATAAAAATGCTGAAATTTATCATCAGGAATCTTCATCCATAAAGATTTTAGAAAACCAAATAAAACTGTTAAAGGCCTTATGATACTACAATTTTCATTCATTTATTGATATGGAATTGATAGAAAGAACCAGTAAATGCTAGAAAGGATGGCATTGAGAATTTTTAAAATTGTACCAACAACCTTTAAAAATTGTACTTTTTTACCCTCATTGTACTAAAAGATTTTTTTAGTTGAAAAAATTTTTATTTATGTTCTTTCAAAACACCACAAAAAGATATTACAAATCTTAGTTTAAAAAGTATCAACAAAAAAGTACAATTGAAACAACTTAGCCATCCCTGTTCTGTTAATTTTATTAAATGTTGCCAACTTTTCGTTTATGAGAAACCTAAAAACAAAAAGCGGTATGTCGCTAAATTTGCCCATAAATCGCTGATTCAGCAACACTTTTAAAATTTCAAGCTTGAAATTTAAATTTTAAGTTGAACAATTATATATTATTTTTTGACATAACTTCATTTTTTATCGATAACTTTAGTAAAATTTTTGACAGTTTGCCATTTATCTTAAACCAGCTAATCCTTTCGCACTTGGTAAATTTTTCTATTACTTTATATTTGCACTGTTCACCAAAACTTGAACAATGCATTAAAAATGTAGTGTCATAAGGGCTTAAGCGTATAAGAATTACAGCAACAGTTCTATTTGTAACAATATCAAAGTTTAAACAAAATCATCAACAATAAACTGTGAGTTCATCTCTCCTTACCTTCCCCACTACAATTGATTGGAATTCTTCCAACATTATCTATTTTTGTTTAAAAATAATTAAACTAAATGTTAACATATAATAAAAGCAATTAAATATTCATTTGATAAAATTTAGCATTTACTTAGAACTGACATCGATTATGTATATTTAAGTTGCAATAATTCGTGTTTTAAATTTTATAAAATAAAGATTTAAAATACTTTAATATACTTTATCGATATAAAACGGATTTTGATTATTAAAAACAGCTTTATGGAAATAAAAACTTAGGAGTTTATAAATATCAGGTTAAGCATTCCATAAAAAGGGAGTAATTCAAGAAAATTCTGCGGATTGGGTTTGTTTGAACACGTTATTTATAAATAAGTTTCGTTCTGTTTACCAACTTTGCTTTTTTCTGCTTATAATATAATATCATTTTTGATTTTCCATTTTCGCCGTTTCAATTTGCCTTACAAAAAGATATCAGCATACGATCTTAGATGTATAAGGCTAATAGCGCATTTACATTAGACCGGAGCGAAAAACAGACAAGCTCCCGAATTAAATTGTAATAGTGGGAAAAAGCTGCTACACGTCAAAAAAAATTCAAATCGGAGAATATCTTCCGATCGCACATCGCATTTGAAATTTGATCAGATATCAGGAATAAGATTGAGTTTAAGGTCGTCTTTTAAAGGGCATTTACCATTTCAGTAATCCTCTACAACCTCTTTAGGACATTGTGAATCTGCAAGGCGTATAGTACAAAAATTCAGCTGGGTAAATTTAGTCATACTTTAGTCATTCCGTTTACACAATTCCTTTTTCAGATTTTATTTCAAAGAAGAGTAAATGAAAGAGTATTAGAGAGGTTTTTATCGACTCTCCAGAGATTTTCTTTTTGGAGGTGCGTTTACGTTACGTACACGTTTTAAAGGCTCAGTTAGTCCTTACTTTCTGTTCTGTAACGAATCAGCTGATTTGTTTTTGTTACTAAAAAACCTGTGAAATTGATTAGTTTTTCTGTTCTGCTGCGGTTCAGTTTGTTAAAATCAAAAACCTGTTAAGTAACTGTAAGTGACAGCAAAATAAATAATAAAAAATACATATTTTTATTGAAATAGACAATTTTTTGATTTTAAGAATTCATAAAATTTAATTTCTTTAAATTTATGTGCATAAAACTTATTGAAATAAAACAATGGACGATGCAAAACTAATAAATTTGTCATAAATGGCTGATAAGTTGCTACAGAAAAAGTAACTATTACAATTTTGACACAGAACGGCACGGAACAGAACAGGAACGGAAAGTAAAGACTAATTCTGCCTTAAGTCTGTTAATTAGGAATGGGCAAAAAATATCGATATATCAAAATATCGATATTTAAAAAAAAAATATAATCGATATATATCGCCGATATTTTAAATACCTATATATCGATGTATCGATATTGAAATACGACTATCGAATTCGATATTTTTTAAAGTCAGTCTTCGTTAAGAACTCAAAATTTTAGCCGTTTTTCAAACAATATGTTTTTTAAGAATTGGAATCATTGCATGCTTCATATGTTTTTTTTAAACAAATATGAAGATCTTAAATGATTGGCATTTATAAGAAGCAGTGCCGGATACAAGATGCAGATTGACTGGAGAGCACATAAAACAGAGAGTGCTCCTGATGTCTATATCTGATGATTACTGGTTCGACTAAAACCAGTTGGTACTTTTTGGGTGCAATTAAAATTTTAAGGAAAGTTGGTACTTCCATGACTTATTTACTTCCATTGAAATTTTTCGTAATTTAATTTTTTTTTATTTCATATGGATTTTTTGTTTTTGTTATAATTGAATTTTCTGTTTTAATTAAATTTTTTTTTTTTTATTAATTTTTTTTAATCCAAATTTTTAATATTTTTAATTAGGCTTAAGTTCATTAAATTTAATTTTCATTAAATTATTTTTATGAAGAAAGGAATTTTACAACATGAAAATTAATTAAAATTTTTATTGATAATTTTTTATTCTTGACTCAATCTGGGCTCGAACCCAGGTGTTTACGGACAGGTTACCCTGACATGTTTCGATTGCAACCACTCAATCTCTTCAGAGGGCTTGCCGTTTAACACTCGCAGCCATCGACGACTGCTGACGTCATTAGTCAAACATCAATCCTTAAACCAAATTGTATTCAACCTTTTGGTAGATCGAAAATGAAAAAACAAAAAAATATATGTACTTTGAACTTCAAGAAGAATTCTTGACAAAAGTACGAAAAAAGAGAAGTAAAGGAATAACATGTTAAAATAAATTAAAATAGATAATCATTCAAAAGCAAATTTCGATCTACCAAAAGGTTGAATACAATTTGGTTTAAGGATTGATGTTTGACTAATGACGTCAGCAGTCGTCGATGGCTGCGAGTGTTAAACGGCAAGCCCTCTGAAGAGATTGAGTGGTTGCAATCGAAACATGTCAGGGTAACCTGTCCGTAAACACCTGGGTTCGAGCCCAGATTGAGTCAAGAATGAAAAATTATCAATAAAAATTTTAATTAATTTTCATGTTGTAAAATTCCTTTCTTCATAAAAATAATTTAATGAAAATTAAATTAAATGAACTTAAGCCTAATTAAAAATATTAAAAATTTGGATTAAAAACCATAAATAGTTCAATAAAATAACCACAATACTAATAATTAATTTTTTTTTCAATAAAATGAAACAATAAAAAAGTAACAATGTAATTACATATAATTTGTTTGTTCAGAAATATGTTTGTACAAAGGTATACTGAATTTTTTTGAGTTGGTAATAGTTTCAGCAAAATACGTTCGATATATCGATATATCGATATATCGATATTTTTGAAATAATAAATATCGATACTCTAAAAAAATATCGATTCGATATATATCGATATATTTTTTCAACTTGCCCATCCCTACTGTTAATATTAAATTCACAGTTTTCTTAATTCTTTTAGTACTGCATGTATTTGTGAAGATTATGCTTAACTCTTGTCACGAATTAGACTTCATTTTTATTAAAATCTCGTCAAAACTAACCAGATTTGGCACGAAATTGGTGCATGTCTGCTATTTTTTAAATTTAAGAGTTAAGAGACCATCAAAGCTTTGTCGCATGCCAGGAAATTCTACGCCACCAGGTCTCATTTCCATGAATTTAGTACAACAAATTTCGGTCGAGGATATTTTGTATTATCATTGATATACTTACATTACGAAAGCTTCTTATCTATTCATATCGACTATTTTTAACGTCCAAAACTTCACTGAGTACAACAGAACTAAGCAAACGTAACATTTAACAAACCAATGTTTAAGATTTATTCATATTGAAGTCACGGTTTTTCCGTATTTACTTATTTTTACAAAATGCTGATCTCTCAACTTTTTGATTTCATATTAAATTTTAAAAATTACAAAAGGTATTCTACCCTAAAGACATAATTACACTTATCCCAAAACTCATCAAGCATTGTGGTAGTATGTTTGACACAAACGAATTGAAAATCAAAATATTTAGATATATTTGCCGCCATATCTACGTCGAGCACACGTACACGAGTTAGTTCGCCTGCGTGACAAGCATTTGACAGGTGTATTTGGCCCTTAAGTCCTTTATCCGAATAAAAAATAAACTTGCCGCCCAAAAACAATGACAACTAGGAATCATTTCAATGCACATTGAAACTAAATTTTATTAATGAAATTTTTTGACTAACAAGAAAACATTAAAAAAATCGTTTGAGATTAAGTTGACAAGAAATACAATTTTCAGCTTTAATAATTTTTCTCTTATTTTTTGGACAAGACTGATTTTGAAACATTTTTTATTGCTGGGTTAGCCTGTGCGTTGCCCCAATTCATTAACAACTTTTTCTATTTTAATTATAATTCTTGCCAGAGTCTATTAGTTAAGTCCTACTTTTGTTTTTTGTTTGTATTTGTTTTTAGCTGCTGCTACTTATTAGTATTTTTGTTATTCTTAATGCGAGATAAGGGCCTTAAGGTATAAAACCAAATAATTAATTATATACTTCGTATAGAGTAAAAAGGCTTAAATTATAGGATAAATTTAATGTTGTTTTGCATTTCGTCTCCTCTCTCTCATTTTCTCTCTCGTACTACCATTTACATACTTCGTAAATTGTCGATTCAAAACAAAAACTCTGTTTGTTTTAATTAGTTTTAAAATATTTTTAAAAAATTTCATTTTGGTTTTGTCTCAAAAAACCCTAAAAACCAAAAAGTTGAAAAACGCACACACACACACACAAAACAGATTATAATTAAATAAGAATAATTAAAGAGGATATTTTTGAATTTATTTGCGGTTTTCAAATGAATTTTAATTATAATTAATTATTTTCAAATTATGTGTAATTTAAGCAAAAATATTTTGTGTGTCATTAAGGAGACATTAACTGTGGTTAAAGGGATTTGGATTTTATAATATACTTTTAGAAGTTTTAAAATTTAAGGTTATTTATTTTTAAGTTTTTTTTTTAATTATCAAACACAAAAAAAATGTAAATTTCTAAAAACTTGAAAATTCTTATACAATTTCGTTTCCTTTAAAATATTTCCAGCAATGTTTTTAAGTTAATGTTATAATAAGTAGGAATTATTATTAATTATTATCTTAAGAACTTTTTATGTTTTTGGCTTTTTGTAGAGCTTTTGTGTTAGAAATTAGGCCACTGTAAATAACATTTTAAAAGGGCTTTGCATTCCTTTTTTTATGTTTCTAGCTTAGTAACGACGACTGTCTTATTTTAAGGCAATTTTAGGACAGTGCATAGTGCGTATGATTAATATTGAATTACATTGATTTTAAACATTCATTCGTAAGTAATGGACGCACACCTACTTTTGGTATTTAATACACGGTTTAATAAATACTTAATTACATTGATTTTAAACATTTTTAACGTCCACATTTTAAAATGCTAAGAATTCTATTAAATATTAAAAAAAAGTAAGAAAGTGTAGACGGTCAAACCCAACCATATGCTACTCTACACCACACCCTTTACGGACAATTTTTGGAGACATTTTCGATACCCATGGGTAATTATGGACCTGCCTAAGCAAAATTACAATATGAGATTAAGGTTCATAAAGAAGTTCTTTGTGCCAAATTTATTCTGAATCTTTATGAGATTTTTTCGTGTTTAAGTATTTTTAGCGAGAGGATCAATTGTGGACCTACCAGCACAATATTTTGTTATCTTAAGAGTTAATGTCGTTCAATTTAATAGAAATGCCAACATCTTTTAGGAAGCATATAAACAAAATAAGGAATGAAACTTAATGGGGACTATGTAAACTTATGGAATTATGGACTGACTGCCCAAATTATTTTTAACTTGAGAATTAAAATGCATTAACCAAGTTTCATCAAGGTATCTTCACCATTGCGACCTGTACTTTTCGCACAAAGTTTGCATAGATCAACAAGTATTTCTACAGAATGATGTTAATTACTTGTTTACTTGGTGTACTGACAATTTAATAAAGCACAATGTAAATAATTGATTTTGGTTGATTTCATCAATGATTTCGCCGTAAATTTTGAAAGAGAGATGAATTTAAGGAATAACTACACGTTAACAGTGAACAAAGCTACTGGTGTTCTGGGAATTGCAAAAAGGTGGTCTTAAGATTTCGCTGAGCCTTATGTAACCAAGCAACTCTTTATCACTTTGGATCGACCGATTCTTGAATAAGGATCGTTGATATAGGATCCACAGTATTCATTCTTAAAAAATCTAGTTTTTTAATTCTGTCTTCGTGGCTTAGGCTGGGAGCCTCACATTAGATTGTAAACCGCCTCGCACTTTTTATATATTTAAGAAATCATCGGAAAGTGTTAAAATACTAAAGCTAATAAACAAAAGTGTCAATTCTGAATTCCTTCTTAGACAAAATAGCCTTAATGTACCTGTTTTTCTTTCAAGAGATTTAATCATTCTAAGTATTACAAATTATACTTAAAATTTTTATTAGTTTGATCCATTTTGTAGAATTATATAAACAATAAAATCAAAAACAGTAATATAATTTCATACTTAAACGCATAAAATTAATCGTAGAATATTCACTTAAAATCATATTTACCCAGTAAAAACTTTGTGTTGAGTAATCAGAAAAAAGCAAACAAAAAACTTACAATTTTACTGAGAGAAGCAATGGATTTTACAAGGAATGTTCCAAAATGAACGCCATCACATTTAAGTAAAGAGTTTTTAAAAAGAAAGTCATTATTTTTATTTATTTATTATCCGAAAAGTAAGCAGTTATAAAAAGTACTAAAAATAAGGTAAAAGGTAAAATGTCATTAGTTACAATTAAAGTATAAATCATTTAAAGGCCAACACTTTTAGTATAAGAAGCGAAGTACTTACCAAAATGCCAAATAAATGTGGATGTAAAAATGAGAAAATTAATAAAAAAATTTTAAACTTGTGAAAAACATATTTTCATTAACCTTTTAATGCATACCATGACATTTATGGTACACATTCAACAATTCATATTAATCTAAATAATTAAATTAAAATTTAATTTAAAAGGCTTTAAACTATAGAATACAATATAATAAGTGTTCTTTTGAATTGCACTTCGTCGCGCTTGTGATTTATTTTAGTTGTGAATAGTTAAGCTGGCAAACTTTTATTAAGTGAACGAAGTGTTCGAAAATAAACAGAACATTATAAAGCGTTCGGCTCACAAGCCCTTAATATCATTCGTAACTATTTTCAAAAAAGAAAGAACATTATATAGTGTTCTGTTCTTCGTTATAAATGATCACTTTAATGAAGACAAGCATTATATTTTAATATTATATAATATTTTTTTTTAATTGATAAAGAAATGAACAAACAAAAAATTTTAGCAACGACCAGCTTAAATTAAATGTTCTCATCTTTTTGTTGGGTTGGATAAGAACAGTATTATTTTTGTGTTCGAAAAGTGACAAACAGGGAAACGTTATTTTTTAATTTTATTTGTAAATCTACCGAACCGAAGAGAAAGGAGCGATATGTTGTGTTTATAACATATTACAGCATTACTAAATACATTGGGCTTTTTTTTTAGTAAATTTAAGTGAATTTTTGTTAAGTTTTGTACCTTAGAATAGTTTTTTCGCTTTTTTTCTATGGTTCGCCATGCATTTAGACATCGTTCTTAAAATGTACGTTACTCTTTAACTATGCAAAGCTAATGAGGTAGCTGATATGAAGATGATTTCAATAATAACACATAAATTCCGCACTGTGTAAGGAATCAAGACGAAACCAGTTACGCTGTTTTGGATGAAGGAGAATTTCTCGCAATGACGAAATGGATGTGCCGCGTCATGAGGCTTCTGCAATTCATATTTCCGATTGAGGAGAATAAATGTCAATCGATTTGTCTATAGTGAGACACAAGTCTTTTTTTAACGAGGATCTAAAATGTTGGTTTCTTCAACTTATGTGCCGCACGTGCACCGCCTAATACCCACTCCACTATGGTGGTGTGGCATAAAAAATAATATACACTTAAGCCTCAACTTGCGTCGTTAATGAGGACCTAAAAATACATCGTAAATCGAACTTCGTTTTGTATCTACAAAAATTCTTTTTTTAAACATTTATTGTTAGCCTTTGTTAAAGTTCTTACTAATGCGATAATATTCCGAATTAAAGCATCAAATTTGTTTGAATAAAACTTCAACATATTCAACATAAGCTTATTTTCCATATTGTCAGAGACATATACAAATATTTTTTTATTTCATTTATATCAACAAATGTTTTTAATTATGATGAAAAAATAAGAAAATATAAATGTACTTAAGAACAAAACAACATTGAATAAAATTATTTTATGTTTATTTAAGAATTAAATCTTCAGTTTAGGTTGAGCTGTCTTAAGATGATGAATCGTAATCAACAAGACTTTTATCCATTTTCGTAACAAAACTCTCTGTAATGGCTTAGTGTTGCCAATAATATCAAAAAGTGCTATAATGTGGAAGAAATTGCTAAATTTTTGCACAAAAAAATACTATAATAGCAAGCCTGTTATCCAGTCGTATCTATAAAAATCGTAATAAAAATCACGCTAATCGAATCAACGCAAATTAAAGCCAAAAATTAGACACGTGCAGGGGTTTCCAAAAATAACGTACGATTTTTATTTAATCGAAAGCATACGGGCATGTTCTAGAAGTCAAAATTAAGTAAAATTTAAATCGAACGAGATTTTGATTTAAATTATTTACAAAATAACTGCAGTTTTTAAGAGTAAATCTTGTAAAGAAATTTGGTACTAAAAGTATGAAGTATACAAAGAGAGATATTTTTATGAACGTTCTTCACAGGCTCGTTTTCAAAATTGGCGATTTTTTTTTTTGTTTTTTAATTAAAACATCAAGTTCATACATTAAGGTTATTAGAGGAATAAAACATTAAACAAACTATGCTGGTACAACAAAATCTCTAGTCAAAAATTGTCTTTATTTCGATGGTGCAATTTTTAATTTCATATTCTACTACACGAGTGCTTTAAGGCTTGACGACATAGACCTTTGACTTTAAATAACTTAATAGAAAAATCAAATGGTGTTATGACGAACGCTCTATGGGACTAGCTCTAATGATCGAAACAAAAGAGCAGACAGACATCGTGAAAATGTTTCAGTCTGTAATTGATTACTTCACGGACGATATGTGGCGATGTTTTATTGCAGCCATATACTGACGATTTCAAAATGATTGAATTCTAGATGAAGAAATGTGTTGCAGTACAACTTATCACAAGCGGATTCTACGTATCCTACATGCGAAAGTTTTTACAACTAACATTAATCTACAATAGACAAAGAAATTGAAAGGATAAAACTTAAAACTATTTTATCTTATAATTGAGAAATAAGTTTTACAACTCTCTTCTAAATGAGAAGAATCCCTCATTTAATCAAGATATGGCGGTTTCAGAGCTGAACCGAAACAAGTCATTAAATAAAATACACAAAACTTACAAAACTGGTGCGAAATTCTCCGCATAGTTTAAATCTATCCACTTCTGTAACGAACTGAATTTAAAAGTTTTTCGTTCCCAAGATAACGGTTATAAATTTAAGTTAATGAAACTAATGACATTTTACTTACTCATACTGATAATATTTGCGAATTTTCAGCTCTGAGCCCTTTTAATCAATATCTATATAAGATTTTTTTTCTTAAAGAGTTTTTTTTTTTGGTTGGTGGATTATATGGGGCATTGATTTAGCGTTTTAAAACCTGCAGTCAAAATAAAGAAACTGACATTTCATCCACTTCTTCGTTTGTCATTGGCAAAAAAAAAGAACTGTTGCTTTTACTTCTGATTTATTAGCTCTGTTCCACATGCATAACGAAACAGTCCGAACTTGCAGAAAGTTACCCAAAAGCGTTCCACATAACAATTTTTGTGCAATAAAGAGAGTAATTGAGAGAGTAATTTTTTTCATTTCCTGTACAAATTTGCACGAACTTTTTCTTTGGGTAAGTTCGGATAAGAAAAAACAATCAGCTGTTTTTGTTTACATATGAAACTGATAAAAAATTAAGGAAATTTACAAGTAAAAGGAAAAGTTTAGTTTTAATTAAAAAACATATTAAAAAGCAAAATGTAAGGTTTTTGTGAAAAATGAAAGTGGTTAAAACGTTATTGCATACATATTCCCTTAATCTTTAATATAAAAAAAAAACAAAATATAAAAAATTACAATGATGCAAATGTTTTAGTTTTATAATGTTATGACTTTTAAGCGTCTTAAATCACTTAAATAGTTCTTAATTTGAAAAGTAAGCAGTATTAGTATTTGAAGATGTTCAAAAATGGTTTTTTGCGTTCCAGCAATTTTGGGTAGTTTCGGCAAATTTAGAGAGTAATTTTCATTTTACTCTCATTAGTCCGAACTTGTCCGAGATCTTGTGGAACACACCTATTAAATGTAAACAGTCGCTGTCAAAACAATTGAAAAAGCGAAAAGTTGTTCACAAATTTTTGTTCAGTTTTTAGTTTCGACTGCAGTTTTTTAAACCCTGATATGATTTATTATGTGCAAGTTGTCGCTTTAGTTTATCGGGACATTATGGCTTTTAGAAGGTCGATTATTGTTATTAAAAACAGGTTTTGCAGGCCCAATGGCCAACTATGGTGCTGTTAAAAGATTGCACAAAATAAATGCTGCGCGGGAATCCGGAAAAAATTCTCATGGAATCAGAATCTGTGGATCAATTCTTTACATTTTCAACAGTCTTCATGTTTATATACACAGAAAAAACCTAACCAAATGCATTCCAAATTCATAGAATAAGGCAACCCATTTGTTGATTTTGCACCTTTTACCAAAATGATTAGATGGATTACTAAAAATTTATAATTGTAACATGTTAATAAATGGAAGAAGGATAATTACAGCAAATTTCAAACAACCAGTACCATTAGTTAAAGATTGATGTTTACGTGTTGGCTGGCAGGTACCGCAGTGGTGCAAGGGTTAGAACGTCAAAGAATTCTGATGAAAGAATGTGGTTGTTCTTGAAATATGTAAATTCAACCCTGGCTCGTGCCCCAGTTCAGCAAAGAAAATTATCAATAAATTTTAATAAAATTTCATGTTGTAAAAATTCCTTCCTACAGTAAAAATAATTTAATGAAAACTTAATTTGATGAACTCAAGCTAAACTAAAAATATCAAAAATTGTGAAAAAAAAACTAAAATGTTAATAAAAACAAAATAATATTTTTAATTTTCTTTCAAAAAAAAAAAAAAAATAATTGATTTAATTATCACATTAATTAAAGTAAATAAATAAGTATCACATTAATTAAATTAATTTAAACAATTTTTTTGATTGATAAAAAACTACTGATAATTTTGTCTTTTTGATATTGCGATCCGCATTTTATACACAGGGCATAAAAGCCATAAGAATCTGCTTGTCACTTAAACATAAACTTACACGTGCCCACACTTTTGCAAACATCAGCATCTACTTCATGTGTGTATGTGTGTACGTCTAAAATTTATACAATATTTATAATAAATTTTGTTTTTTTATGCTAACAAAACCAAAGTAAGCAAAAGAAATTCATTAAAATAAAAAAAGAAAACAAAAATGAAAAAAGAACATTAAAAACAAAATAAATGAAAATGTTTATAAAAATAAAAGGAAAAATAAAACAAAAGTAACAAACAATTGTACTTATGCAAATTAAAGACAAACATAAAGAAAATAATAAAAACAAAAAAAAAAAAAAGGATATGGAAAATAAAATATACAGGACAATAAGAACAAGATGGAACAAAAATAAATCTTAACTACAAACAACATAAGAAAAATGTAAAAATTTATATAAATACTTAATGGGGAGTTTCATAACAAAACGAAATAAATAATTCGAATTATTTTTCTTTTTTTTAAATTTAATTCTACATACATACGTACAAATGTATTTAATATATTAAATTTCAATAAAATCGTAATCGTAAAGTAATGGCACATACCAAAATTTACTGTTTGCTTTCGTAGTTAATAAACAACTCAAAAGATTTTGTTTATTTTGCTTAATTCCCAATTTTTATTCTTGATGAAAACAGTTATTGTTGCTGGGATACGCTATTCCTATCCGCATTTCGCTGGTTGCTTAGGCCAGGTCGTCAGGAAACTTTATCCAAAGATTTTAGAAAAATTAAGATTTAAACAAATAAAACTGTTCAGCGAATAAGAATTGTAAGCAACTGTTCTGCTTGTAACAATATCAAAGCTTAAACATAAACAACAACAACAACAACAATAAACAGTGAGCTTATATTGTCTGGCATTCCCCACTACAATTGGTTTTTAAATTAAAAAGTTTTTGTTTTTCCACGAAATTACTTTGTTCATAAACAACTTCAAGATATCATACAAAATGTAATCGTAACAAATAAAATACCCTACAGCTATTACGATTTTAATCCCCTGAAAAAATTGTGTATTTACCAGAAATCTGGCGATCCACGCAACGCATTTTGCGTGTTTGATACTTTGTTGACTTTTTTCAATCATGCCAAGAAGAAATGCATTCTCAATAATGGAAAATGCTTGTTATATTGGGACCCTGGAGCCAAATTACTGCATTCAATATCAATCGAAATTGCAATCCAATTTAAGTTGGACCGATATGAGTGCGGTAATTAGACCCCTGGTTTGTTAGTTCCTAGAAAAGCAGAACGTTAAAAGAAGAATTAAAAAATTAAAAATATTGATCGCTAATGACAAAAAGTATTATCTGACCTCTGTTATTAAATCTACGATTAGCAAAGATTTTCTATTGCAATCGCATTATATAACAGCCGAAAAGTGTTATATCTGTATATAATCGTCTATCTATTTTGCACACATTACCCAAATTTATATGTTAAATTTGTTCATATGACATTTCCGTTCTGCATAATTCAAAAATTCTTGCTTGTTCTTTTGGCAGTCGATAAATCAATCTTAAATATTGTGTTACTATTTCTCTTTTTTCTTTAGTTTCTATTGGCTTACGTTTTAAGAACAACAATATAAATCAAGTTTACTTTGTTTTATCAGCTCAGGGAATTTATAAATTCTAGTTTCTATCCACCCCCTCTCAAGTCCTCAAATTAGCTCAATAGTGATTTATATTTTTGTTATGGAACTCCTCAAATGTAAAATAAAATATACATAAAGTTGCAAAAAAAAAGGGTGGTCTAACCACAATGCACGATGTTAATTGTAAGTCACACCTTAAAGTCAATCGGGAGAGTCTGTAGGAAATGGGAAAAGACCTGTGCATGCTCGCCCAGTTCGATCTGGACGATTTGTTGTTCCAACAGGATGGTGCCACCTGCCACACAGTCAACGAAACAATGGCTCTTTTGCGTGATAAATTCAATAGCCGTTATTTCTCGCGTTGTGTCGATGTATTAAGCCGTCACGGTCAATAAGCCAAGAACAATTCAAGAGCTAAAGGATAAGAATTTCTGCACATTAACGACATTAATCCTCAATTGTGACTCATTGTCATTGAAAATAAGGACGATCGGTTAGAGGTATGCCACCGAAGCATATATTCTTCTTTAATAATACAAAATAATAAGATAATTATCTGAAACCTTTTTGTTCTATTTACAATTAACATGATTATGTGTGTTTTCATAAATGCCTATGTAATGGACTTAATAAGTGTGTGTGTGTATTTTAAAAGCCTTAATAATTTTAGCATTTGTGTTTTTGTTTTTTTAGCATTTAAAATTTCTCCTTTTTGAGTCTTTTTCAAATAATGAGAACTTTTGTATTTTTATGAATTTTAATTTCAAAAGCCTTTATACTGTGTACCACATTTGTTAATGCCCTGTTTATTTAAGTGCAAGATAATTTACAAAATTTTTTGACTTAAGCAACAACAACAACGTGTTTTTTTATCGAAATATTCAAAAGAAAAAAGTAAGAGAGTCCAGTCGGTCAAGGCTGACAGTAATAACATTTAACACTGAATTACACTGGTCGGCATCTAAATATGTGCTTAACAATGTAGTATATGGAGGAATCCAAGTCAAATCGGACAGTTTGAAGAAAAATATTTTTTGATTTCCTTTATTTTTTACTGTGTTGATGTTCCTTCTCAACAGCCAACAGCACATTTCAGCAATTTTTCAGATTTTGGCTAATGGTTACAGAGATATCGAATATTAAAAAAATCGCGTTATAAGAAAACTATGTTCAAAAAAATACTGATACATTTTTCAATATAAGTCCAAATAGAATAATTCTTTTTTGTTTTTTTTATTATTTTGAAAAAAATTTTGCACAGCGGGCTTGGCTGCGAATTTCGAAATTTAATATTTTAAATAAATTTTTTTTCACTGTTTGTACTCTTTCATTTGGTTGTGGTATTCAAAAAAACTACTATATTTTCGGATTTTTTGTAATTTGTTAAAAAAAAATTCGATTAACCCACTGTGCAAAAACTTACTAGGATTCCTCCGGATATATTTTCAATACTAATTCATTTATTTTGTTATTTACATTGGCTATGTCTAAATAGTTATTAAATAGCTAAGAACTATTTAAATAGGTTTTTTTACTTTTATCCAAGCCAAATATATTACTGATTTTGTGCACACATTATTTTAATTCACAGAACCGCTAGTGCAACATAGTGAATGCTTTAAACGGATTTTGAGTCCTTTTCCATTATCAGATTGTTATTTTGGGAAAGGTTTAGATTGTCCAGGAATCGATGTTATTAAAAATATATTATACGACGTATTTGACAACAATGGTATTGAAAATATTACGTATACGTATTGGATATCTAACCCTCGTTGCAGCCTCGATACACTTGTGAAAAACTCTTCGAAATTCGTTGATATGCAATAATTTTTTCTGTATTTCAACACATGATTTTATAGCAAAAAAAAAACAATCTGCATTTTTGAAATAAATCAAAGAATCCTTAAAAGAAGATGAAGTTGTGGTGATTTGTGATTTTGCTGAAAACTTGTTATACAGAATGCAGCACTCGGTTTTCATTGGAATAATTATCAGGCAGGCATATTTCCGATTTGTATTTATTTTGAAGTCTTTTTATAATTTCTGATGGCAATAATTACGGTGCAATTGCTGTTTACGTGTGCGTTACGTTAGGATTATTATTGATTTTGCAAAAAAAAAAATTTATCAAATGTGTTTAAAATATTTTACTTTTCTGATGAGGCTCCGCAGCAATTCATAAATTTTAAAAAACCTATATTTTCACCAGTAAGAATCTAAGATTGCTGGGGAATGACATTATTTTGCAACAGCACATTGTAAGGGACCATGTGATGGTATTGGAGCCACATTGAAAAGAATTGGCGGAAGAGTAAATCTTCAGAGACAAATTGATAAACAAATAACTACAGCTCTGGAATTGTATGAAAGTTAAATTTTCTCCAGAAATGAATTATTTTGAAAGGACGAAATCTATTCCGGGAACGCAAACAATTCATTCAATAGTTCCTTCTAATGCTGGTACAATAATTGCTAAAAAGTTTTCTTCATCAAAAATGAAAATTTTTGTAAACATTTTAAAAAATACTTAATAAAATAAAAAAATTAATAATAATTGTTATTTTAATAAACCATATATCGAAAAAAATTTTTTTTAACAAATTTGAAAATATCAGAAAATGTAGTAGTTTTTTGAATTCCACAACCAAATGGCTCATACAAACAGTGAAAAAAATGTATATAAAATATTACGTACAGAAAATGGCATCCAACCCTACTGTGAAAAATTTTTTCTATTTTTCATTGGAAAGTAGACAAAAAAAGAAAAATAAAATTATTCTATTTGGACTAATATTGAAAAAGTCTGTGAATATCTCTGAATATCTCTGTAACCATAAGCCAAAACAGCTAAAAATTTGCTGAAATGTGCTGTTGAGAAGAAGAATCAGCACAGTAAAAAATAAAGGAAATCAAAAAATATTTTTCTCCAAACAACGATACGATTTAAACAACATGGGTCCAAAAAAACAAGCTTATTTGCTTGCTGGCATTACGTTACAAAAAGTAGACTTTTCGCTGGAAATGCCCATATGTAATTTGATTTTTATTTCTAAGCACATTCAGTTTTAATGCTTTAAACAAATTGTGTGTTCATTAGAATTGTTTACATGTCAATACTTATAGCTGTATTTCTGAAAAAGAAACCAAGGCATTAAAAAGGTACATCTTTCTGCGTATACACAAATCGTCGTGTCATCCGATATTTCCCAATTACCTTCTTTAAAATTAAATGAGGTTTGCTAAGCCGTTCATCTAGATTAACAGAAAAAGCACATCTATTCTCAACTTAATGATATCGTCCGCGATTCGGAACTTTTGGAATATAAGGCCCAGATTTAAGGTTCCAGATAACAACAATATCCGTCCGTTCAATTAGCTGATGCAGTCAATATGAATTAGACCTACGAAAATATGAAGTTAGTTCTCAATAGAATTCAGTTCTATTGCTATTTGCAAAATGTATGAAACGATTAAAAAGAAGTGGCAATTCTAGTGGAATTACAAGGAGAATACTCAAGATATTAATGCTTTTTCTGTAAGTTGGACAGTAGAATAAAAGCGTCTTATTTCATACAACGAAATTGCACTGTTCATAAGTGAAATGACCTTCCTGCTGAAGTCTTCCCACTCACTTTAAACCTGAATTAGTGGAAGTCGATTGTCATCAAGCACTACTCCCTCTATCCTCCTTCCCATTAACTATTTTTTTTAGTTCCAAAACAATGTAATAAAGCCTTTAGTTAAAAGGTTAAAAATAGTTTTGCCGCCACTACGTATTAAATAGGGCTTAATAAAAAAATTTGGTAAGAGCTTTAAAGGAAATTGTCAAAGTGAGGCCAAATTGATGGAAGGCATATTTATTGGTCTCCAAATAAGACAGATATTAACAGGTCAATACGAAAGATCTAAGCTGGTTTATACAGAAAGAAGGCTGAAAATTACAAAGAACTAGTAGAAGATCATCACATTTCATATCAACAACTCGGATGCAAAATGTAATTTAAAATACACTTCTGGTATTCGCATTAAATTTCTTTTATCCCAGAAAGTCTTGGTTCCCTGTCTTATGCGGATGGTGGAAAACAGATAGTGTAGCAGGCTAGTGGTTCAAATATTTTCAAAATACTCTTTTACCCTAGAATTGTAAGCACTCATAAACTTTACGATTCAAAAATTTTAATATGGAGCTGAGATTGTAAAAAGTGACAAATATTATTAAATATTAAAAGTCAGTAAAGCTTAATATTTTGAAGTAGCAACTTGTGCTGTGTGTGAAAATATTATATTGTTGGCATAGAAACAGGTGAAATTGCAATGGTGTCGTAAAATTTACGACTGTTTAGCCTTAAAGTACCTTAAACTGCGGATGGCCGATGGCATTTTTTTTTTTTACAAAATATTGAATATCGCTATACAATTTCAAACGATAACTAACGAAGCAAAAATTTTAAATTTAATCGCCACAATGCTGTACAAAGAAATTATAAAATTTTAAGTTAAACTGCGAATACAATTTCCAACTTTGCAACGTTCGCTTGCACAAACTAATGGCTATTTTCTCAATGTATCGACAAAATGTCTGTTACTTAATGTCAACATAAATTTATTAGAACGATAAACTGTCCGTTAACGATTTTGGGTTTCTTAATATACCAACAAAAAACATTGTTTGCAGTTAGCAGCACCTCTCAAAATACATGTAAAAGTTGGGAGTCAGCTGATTGAATTTATCTTACGGCAAATAAAAGGAAAATTGGCAGATGAGTGCTAGTTAGCTTTGCGACAGAATAGAAGCAAATGAGACATTGAGAAACCAAATTTCATTAATGTGCAGTTTTTCGTTGTAAGAAAAGATAATCGTGTAATGAGAAAACGGTCATAAGCCTATTAATTTACATTATGTCTGCAGAGCAAGCAGCGGATCCTTCTTAAGCAAATTGGGTTATTTACTTTATATTTTCGTAAAAAACTAGAAAATTTACAATGTTATTTTGAAAGCCTTACAATCAGGCTTTTTGTGCGAATCACTAAAAAGTGGCTTTATGTGGTGCGATAATGACAAACCCTTAAAAATTTTCATTTTCACTTGTCAGGGTATGTCAACAAGAAAAATTGCCGCTGATAATCTTAGAGCGATTATTGAGAAGCCTTCGCATGCTCAACGTGTCACTGTATGGTGCGCTTTGTGGTCTGGAGGCGTGATTGGGTAGTTTTTCGAAGATGAGGCTGGAGATTCGGTAACGATCGATGGATCACGCTATCGCGAGATATTAACAACTCAATTCTAACCTTTTATTGATTACATAGATATAACTGACATGTGGTTTCAACAGGATGGTACCACACGGCCAATGAAATGATTAATTTATTGCAAACCAAATTTTTCGATTGCATATTTTTACGAACATCAGCTGTTAAGTGGACAGACATATCATTTGATTTAATACCACTGGATTATTTTTTGTGGGGCTTTGTTAAGGACAGAGTCTCTACGGAGCCAATTCAATTGAGTGCAGCCTTAAAACTCAAAATCCGTGGTGTGATTAACGAAATAGACCCACTATTTTGCTAAAAGGTGATTAAAAACTTTGATGAAAGAATGGACATCTGTAAGCGTGCTCGTTGTGGACATTTGCCGGATATCATTTTTCATTCATAATTGCCGAAATTTTCTCTTCGTAATACATACAATAAAAATTTGAATCATCTTCATCTAAATTTTTTGTTTTAAAAAACAAAGTTCTTTGTTGAAAACCCGATAGTTTAAGAGCCAATTAAGATGTTAAAGTATAAAAATCCTTTAATAAAAAAATCTTAATTTTGACTTCAGTCAACAAAAGTCGTAAAATTTACGAAAGATTATGATATACGTCACACTTAAAGAAGCTTACGTGATATTAAAGTGTTTTTCAGTAATGCAATTTTTTAGGCATTTTATGAGTTTTAAGTGCTTTTCGGAAGGCCGCTTTATATGCGACCTATTGTAAATTAAGGACTAACTATCAAAAAGTAGCTTACATATAAAGCTAAGTTCAACCAAATTTTAGCACAAAGTCTATATTGTTACGGTTGAAGGTATATTTAACTGATTTCCCAGAGTGGGCTTTATGCGGAGGGCAATTGTTGACAAAACTTAACAATATGAATCTATGATAGACAAAATTTAATTATAATTATATTCTTAAAGGCAGGGCTCTGGAGCCGTCTGTGAAAATTGCTAACTCCGACTCCGACTCCAAACGCTGAAATTTTTTAAGTGCGACTCCGACTCCGACTCCTACAATAATCTTGATCCTAATGTATATGAGACTCAGTGATGTTAACTTTTATTTTTCCATTACCGTACGGCCTTCTAAAAATTAGAGATTTTGAGAAGAAATTACCGTACGCAAACATTAATGTGCTGCTGTCAAATGAGACATAAGAGCAGTATTCATAAACCATTTATTTAAATTTTAAATGTGTTTTAAGAAGATAATTTTTATTTTGGAAAATTTTTTTTAAATTTTTTATGCCGAAAAATTGTAAGTTATGGAACGATCATTGAAAACGATCATTGAAAACGATTCCTCCACCAAATAATACTCGTTTTTCAAACTTAAATATATGGCGCCCTATGCTCTAGCA
Organism: Pollenia labialis; assembly: GCA_949318255.1. Lineage (NCBI taxonomy): Eukaryota > Metazoa > Arthropoda > Insecta > Diptera > Polleniidae > Pollenia > Pollenia labialis. Next base: position 132,679,750 of record OX439141.1, read on the forward strand.
CACAGAAATAAATACCAATGTAAAATTAACATTGAAAAATGTTGATTGAGAACCATAGTAAATTTCTGCAAAAGTATGCCCATTATTAAAACTTATCATTATTTCATATTAATTTTAAAGGAAAAATATAAAAATAATCTTAATTCACGCTAATTTAATATAATTCACTGTTAAAATATATAAAACATATATTAAAATATAAATAAATATGGATTCAATATTGAATCCATTAAAAACCTGTTTTATATTAAAATCAAAAGTTTATCTTGTTAAATTAACATGCATACATAGTTAAGTATGTTAATTTTTTTATTTTCATTCTTAAAATATGTTATAAAAAGAAGACAATTCCCGTATTCTTTTAATTAAAATTATTTAGTTAAATAGTACATCAAGTTTTCAAAGTAGAATGATGACGAAAACCATATCGAGCGATTCTGCTGATGCTTCTGTTGACAAAGGAGAATACAAATTAAGTGAAGCATGTGTTACTACAGGGGTAAGTGTATTGAATTATTCTTAAGTAAATGCACATGTTGTCTCTGAAGCTTCTTCACACTGTTATAACACACTCAAACCAATTTGATTCTACATGAAATTCACGTTGTTTCAACTTGAAATAACTTTCATTCAACGTGATTCGAATTGTTATTTCAATATAAATGACATGTTGCTCTAACTTTACTGCAATGTTAAATTAACATGAATTATAGATATGTTAAAAGAAAAAAATGTTGTTCGCAAGTAATTATAAAATCAGGTTGAATTAACATGAAAAACGTATGAAGCAAAATCAACACCGAAAAATTTTAAATCAACCTTGTTTTCTACGTTTTTAACTTGAATTTTTTCTGTGTGAGTGGGAGTTAGAGGAATATATATATAAACCTAAATATAAATTGTTTACGATCGTTAGTTACGCCCGTAATTTTAACAAGCAGATATCTGGTCGTGTTCGTACCTAATTTACAAATGTTTATGATCTACGTCGCACGAAAAGAAGCTTTGCATTCTAAGGTTAAAGAAATTTGATTTTGTTGCAAATTTTGTCCTACGTTAAGCATATTTTGTGCCAAGTTTCTTATAAAATATAAAATTTTGTGCAACATTTTATATTAAATGACAAGTAGCAAAGTGTCCTGTTAAAAAAAAATATGTTCTGAATTTTCTAAAAAAAAACAAAATTTTAGGCAAGTTTATACAATATATAATTTTATAGCTTTAAAGTGTTGTTTAATGTTTGTATGTATTTCCTTTAAAAATGATTTACAAAAATATTTTATGTCAGGGTACATTAAATTGTTCATCTTTTTTGGTAAATTCTTATTGTGCTGTAAATTTTAATGGTCTTAACGGCAAAATAAAACCCGGATTTGAAAAGGACACGTATTTTTATAACCAGTTGTATAACAAAACATTTGTCAAACAAAAGCAAACATATGGCCAAAACAAATTCAAAAACACAGGCACACACATCCTCCTATAGCAAAACAGGCACACACAAAAGAAAAACGGTAACTATTAAAGTGCGCCACATGAACTTTTATTTACATTTTCATTTTATTTTACAACTAACAAACACTACACAAACACTTTACACAATTACAAAGAGGCACTTTTATATTTACCGTAATTTTATAGTGGCAAAAGTTGTGAGAGGAAAGAAAGCACGAAGAAAGGGAAAAATATTCGCATAAAAAAACCACGAAGACAGTGATGGCAGTCACACAGGCCACAAATTCTAAGGTTTTTGTTACAGTAGCGGTTTTCCATAATTTCCATTTTAGCTGTGTGAATGAAAAGGTGTGTTAAGGTATGAGAGTAGTTAAATAAATGTCAGTTGGGGCTGGGGGCAGGTACGGCTTTTAAGATTTTGACTATTTTAGCTGGTATGAGATCTTTTGGTTTCTGATGTTGTAAGTGTTAATATTCAAGGCTGTTTTCGTATGGCGTATGTAGGTTTGGTTTAATTTTATTTCTTTTGGCGTTGTTAAAAGGTTGTTCTTAAAATATTTCTAGTTTTGCATCTTTGAAATTTAACACACATGTAAAGAAATGTCTCTTCGAAAGTTCTTTGCAATACTGTGCGTTATATAAATAAGGTTTTAGGTTTTAAATTGAAAATATAATTCTGATTATTATTTAGTTACTTGCTGTTTGGTTCCGGCGCTTCTCGGGATTTGTTAAATTAAAATTAAATAAAAAATATATTTTTCGAATTTAAGCCAAGTCTTACCAGAAATAAGCAACAGCTCCACATATGGGGATTAAAGTAAGAAAAACCTCGCTCCCAACCCAATTTTATTATTGCAACAATGACTAAGCCATTTTTGCACAATATTTATTTTTCAAAGAATTAGTTTTACACTTTTCCTGAAACATGTGGACGATCGTTATCATAATGGCACACTCCGGCCTCATGTTTAGTTGCATATATTTCGGTCGTTTTCAAAGGATTCAATGGAGTTCGGTGCACTTACCATGCAATTATCTCGCTCTATATTTTATCGAATCTTCATCCAAATTTTCTTGTTATGAACATCAGTATTTTGGTTTTATTAAAACAAAATTTTATTTAGGCATCGCAAAGTAAAAATGATTTTTTTTTTCACCTAAAATTGGGGTTGCTAAATGTTTTCTACAACTAAATCTTATTACCAAAAATGTTCTCGCTATATCGAGACCTTACCGCAAAAATAGCTTAAACGACATATTTTTAAATTTTTTTTCTTCAATTAAAGAATTTATTAGCAGCACTTGCATCATCTCCTAAAAAGTCATGGTCACATTAGGTACCCTTACGATTTTAAAGCAAAAACAGTTTTAGCTTAAACGCCATCCTTCATACAAAATTTTTATGAAATATAATAAAAAGACATTCTCTTGTAAAACTCAAGCTTTTTTTGCGATATGGGCTCGATATGACACCAAAGGGAAAGTTGGTAAATCTAAAATTTAGTTTCAGTCATTGGAGAGTTATGAAATCTTTCAACGTTTTCAACGTACACAGTGAATGAAAATTATTTTTTTTTTTGGATTCAAAATGAAAAATTTTTATGAAAAAACATTTATTTTGATGATAATTTCATTTTTTATCAAAGTAATTTTTTGGGAATACAAAATTTTAACTTACAAGATTTTGTTTGTCGTGCTTTATTCCCAATTTTTGTTCTTGATCAAAACACTGAAATTTATTGTTGAAATGAATCTGGTACCTAATCTTAATGTAAAATTGTCCGCTGAAACCGATTGGTCAAAAGTAGAAAATTTTTTAAAGATAAGGTATCTTCGAATATTTTCGACGGATTTTTTCAAATTTCACTAAAATTTTAATGATTTTTTAAGTTTTATTAGTTACGACGTAAGTTTATTTCAATACGCACATTTTGTGCCCAATAGAATCGGTAAAAACATGACAAAGTTACAGAAGATTATTTGAAATAATCCAGCTTTAGATTTTTACCAAATCACAAAAAACACACCAAGCAAATACACATAGCGAAATGTTAAGTGCCAAAAAATATTAAAAAATGCCTAAAACCAGTGTTTAAAAGCTGCCATTGAGATAGTAAAAGTCATTAGATTGTGCTGTTACTTCGACTTCTTCATTTGTCATTGGTCAAAATAAACTGTTGAATTTACTTCTGATTCATTAAATGCAAACAGTCACAGGCAAGGCAAAAGCAAGCAACGAAAAGTTGTACACAACAAAGAAAGTCTTCACGTTCGGAAGTGTTTGGTTTGACAGACTGAAACTTTTAAAAAATCCCGTAGTTAACGAATATGGGGCGTTGTGTTTGAGATTTGGATTTCCATATTTTTTTTTTAATACTAAATGTGTACATAAATACATATGTAATTTTAACTTTTTAAAATGAAATAAAACTTTCCCAGCGGGAAAAAGAATGAGCAAAGAGGACAATAGAAGGCATTGTTTAGAAGACACAAGCCCTCCACGCCACAGGTCATTGGAAGCAAGCCCTTCCACACTCTCTTATTCTTTCAGGAATTCTAAAAGACTTTCAAAAGAAGGTCTCTTGTTAGCCCTTCTGATGCACGTCTTTAAGAACGCCTTTAAAAAAAGGACTGTTTAAAGGCATTACAAAACTGTACTGTAAAATGAGCTTCTATGAAAGTACTCTAAGAATACATACAAAAGAAGTATAATTTGAATACCCCTAAAAAAAGGTGTTTTAAAAGGACTTCTAAATATTTTATTTTTACATTCATACACACATACATACTTACAAGTTCAATGGTAAGAATGCAAAATAGGAATTAAAAGAAAAGAACCGCCAATTGGAAAAGCTACCACATCTTTTAATTCATATTATTCTTATAAATTTTCTATTTAAAATATCCTAGTTGGATTAAATTTATATTTTAAATGGATTTTTTAAAAGTTCACAGAAAAATATTTTTAGAGTAGATTTTTGAACTGTTCTCCAACATTTTTAAAAGAATATTTAACATTTCTTTTTATGCGTGATCTTGTTTTATTTTAAAATAAGCTTTAAGTAGAGAAATTAATTTAGCGTCCTAAAATTTTTGCATAAACAATAGATTTTTGTTAAAAAAATATACGATTGATCACAAAAAGAGCGAAGTTTACTTTTAAAAACTTATTTTTAGGTATGACAAGCGATAAAAATGTTTCTTGAAAAATTGATTGTTTGTTAAAAATAGAAGGGATGAAAAAAAAATAATTCTTCCGTTTGGAAGTTACAGGCAAATGTTTTTTTTTTCAGATAAAAATTTTACCCAAATACACGCTTATTTATCGAGCCATTTTAATTATCTAATTATTTTTAATATGAAAATACGATCTTTGGGTATTATTCGATAAAACGCTTATTTAAGCAATAATATTTCGAGCTAGTGGAATTGGGCCATGTTCGCCGATTGAATATTCGCTTTATCAGCACACATAATCAAACATAAAATGCTTTCACAGCTGAAACATTACAACGGAGAAAAGTTTTAATTTTATCAGGTTCATCCGCAACGCAATGTTAGGTTTGCGTAAGTGTACCTATTAATACCAGCGTTTAAAAAACTGCAGTCAAAACAGAAAAACTGCAATTTCTTCCACTTCTTCATTTGTCACTGGCAAAAAAAAAACTGTTGCTTCAGTTTTTGGTTTCGACTGCAGTTTTTAAACACTGATTTATACATGCTTGGTGATAAAAACGGAACAGCCGATCCGCAACGTATACGTTTGCATAAGAGTTACGAGGCCTTTAGAGGCATACAACAAATTAAAACCATTATAAAAACAAGATCAGACGCAAAAGAAATGTATTCAATTGTTTTTAAGAATGCTGGAGACCAAAAAAAAAAAATAAAAATTAAAAACCTTCTTTCCCTTCTTAGAGAAGAGCGTAAGGAAATTCACTTAAAAATTAATCTGACCAACTTTCTTTTTCAATTCTTAAAGCAGGAAGTAGCAAATGTGTACTGAATATTTTGGAAGGTCTTTCAAAAAGAAATTTATACCTTCCAGAAGGCAAACTTCTGAAGGCATGATATCAAACGAAGCGAATCTATTAGAAAGGAGTATAGTTGCCTTCAAAAACGCCTGCAACTTGCGGCCCTTTCAGTATTTACCGCTGGGTTTTAATAACATTATCGTTTTCATATACATATGCATGATATTTTATTGCTTTATTAGGTTTGTATTTTAAAACTTCTCTGAATTTTAATAAATCTTATCTACAAGATTATTATAAAAAATTTAATTTCAACAATATTTCTGTCTTGTATTATCATTTTAAATTCTCAGGCAGCTAAAATACACCTTATATTTGGTCCAAACATATTTTTTTAATCTTAATAATCCAAGAAATTTTACTGGAATCGCTTAATATTCGACCGTGGGTCACATGCACATACTCTCCTAAAAATGGGTTTTCTTATAAATGTCAGTGGTGATAAAAAAGTTGCCGAAAATCTGAAATGAAATTGAAAATTATGAAATGCTGATAGTTCCATAATTAAGTATAGGCCCCAAAAATCTCGAACAAATCGTATACGTATATGTAAATTTATCTCTGTGGCATTTTGACAAAACATCTTAAGTCGAAATAAAATAGCAAAAAAGTTTTAAAAAAAAATACCAAATAATTAAATAAACCAAAATAAAATTTTAATTTTTTAAATCTTTTCAGTAATAATTGAAGCGTATTATTCTTAGGCTGAATTATCGAAAATTCATTTTATTTTATCTTAACAGCTCCCTTGTTCTAATAACATTCAGTGTATATTTACTGGCAAATAAAAATATCAAAAGAATTTTTTACTTACTTTTACTTCAATTACACACGCACACACCGACAGATGTAGAAATAAGAACCTTAAGCAGTCAGCCGTTTTTATTTTCCGTTTTTTTTCTATTCCTAACGTGAATGAATTCTTAGAAACGAACAACGAAAACAAATCACAGTTGGGGTGTTGCCCCTGAGTAATCCTCAATTATCTGATGCTGTCGTATCGTTTGTTATTATCGTTTTTGTTTTATTTTCCTAAATTTGTATTGTATTGGAGAAGATTTCTTGCAGCTTAAAAAAAAATAAACTAAAAAGAGATTTTCTGTTTTATACCCTTGACATGAAATCTTAACAAAGACGCATGTAATCCAAAGTGATTCCAAATTTGAAATAAACTTTAAACCAAATTTCGTAGTTGATATTAAAAAAAAACACAGTTTTGTTTTTCACAAAGTTTTTTATATGTTTGAAAATGTCGTAACCAATCCAGAAAAATGTTTAATATAATTTTAAACCGCTTTGTAATATGACATCATCTTTTTTTTATTTGGCTTGCTTAAGATTTTTTTTTTAAACATAAAAAAAAACAAAAACTAACATACACTTAAAATAACCTTGACTTCAATCTTTGCAATATTTTTTAATATTTTGTTGTTTCTTTGCTTTCTCTAGCACTTAAAGTTTAAATAAATATTCTTTAAGCAAATCTTTACATAAACAGAACTTTTCTGTTTGACACTTTTCTTGCACTCACTGTTTAAACTTCCTTGAAATTAATATTTTGTTTAAGTTTTGAATTTGTTTCTTTTCTTTCCGTTAACACCTTTAAACACACATTTAATCCTTTTTCTAATTTGTTGTAGTTTAATTTGTAAGTTTAAGAAAAAAAACTGCCGTTATTAGTTTTAAATTGTCCGTTCTTTAGTACCGTTATGTTTACAAGTTTATCTGCAACTGATTTCAAAAATTTTTTAACATCTGAAAAGCATCCTTTCTCTAATGGATGCTGTTTTATGAAAAAAAGCTTTCTCTCCTCTCATTTTAGACAAAACAACGCTCTCATTCATTTCAAGCTAAACTTATATTATTTTTCTTTATCTCTACTCTCTCCAAATAACGGGAAATTCCTTGTAAATATGCAAAGTTTGTTTATGTTGGTGGTTTATTTTGATTTGGTTTTTATCTGAATAGATGCTGTTTGTTGTTGTTGCTGTTTTTAAATAATCTTTACAACGTGGTCGTTTGTTTGTTGGTTTTTTGCTAAAAGACTGTATCAAAACAACTGCATATTTTTTTTTATTTTAATTCATTTCAGTGTGTATTTCTCGGTGTTATATCCTGTGTTCTTGTTGTGTTGTGGCAGCGTAAAAGTGTGTGTGCATGTGCGTTATATTTATAAATAATATTGTGGCATGTCTTGTGTATCAGCTGTTTTAATGCCATTAAGTTTCGGTTTTTGTTTTTATACTTTTATATAAAGGGTGATTTATATAGAAGTACTCTATTTTTATCCCTTAAATGCATGAATTTGTCAAATATGGGTATTTCCGTCAAAAGGTCCACCATGACCAAAAATTTAAAAGTTATTAAAAGCTGATTATTTTACGATAATGTTATAGAGAAATATTTAGATTTTACTAATTTTATTAATTTACCCATAAATTTGTTCACTTAGATGAACAATCAGACTGCAAAGTTGTGCAAACGTAATTTCTTATTTGTGAGAATGTTTTATTGTATGTTTTCTTTATTATTATCTTCCTTAAAAGAGGTGATATTTGATAAAAGTTATTCCAAAAAAATTTTATTACAGGGTCTGTAATCTAAGGAAGAGTTCGAAGAGAAATATGTTATTCGGATAACCGGTAAATTTTTATTTTGTTTTAATCATTGTTCAGTTTAATTATTATGGAAAAAATTTCACGTTCGAAATGTCACGTATCGACCCAGATTTTGGTAAAAAAAAAAAAAAAAATACAGAAGATTTTGGAATCAAACCAAAGACATTTTAATGTTACATTGCTACGTAAAATTCTGAAAGTAGCTAAACTAAAAAATTGTTCCAGGTTTCGCTGAATTACGCCTTTTTATACATGGCCACAAAAACTACTTCTATTTTTTTCACGTTCGAACCGCTACTTCTTTTTCCAATTTCTTTGACCTAGAATCGCGCCTTCCATAAACTTTAGCATAGATAACAATGCCCTCTTAGTGCTATAATTTAAGGGTTAAAAGAACGGAAAAATATTTGTTGCTTAAAATGTTATTGCATTTTCGATCCGTACGACTGTCGCGTTCAACACTTTGGAATTACCCATATACTGAAAAAAATATATAGTATAGAATTTTACTTCCTAAAGCATAAAAAAATTAAAAAAAAAATGTTTCCTGATATTTATGGTAAAATTTATTAAAAAATCGTATCTTACAAATCTGCAACACTATGCATTTACATAAAAACAAGAATATGTTACCTATTTGGATATTTTATAACGGGCATATATGTAAATCAAAATAGATAAGAACTTTCTAAGTTCAGATTCGGTCAAATTCAAAGGTTTCATTACTTGAATTGCACAGAATAGAGATTCGATTCTTCTACAACTTTTTAAATCATTTCTGCTGTGATAAATGTGCAATGACTGTTTGTTTGACTCAACTCTATAGGATAAGTACTATCGCCAAGAAACTAAGTTTTTTCAGGGTGCAAAACAAAGTATTTTGACTTTCAAACAAGTCATTGAAGCTCGTCGACTTGTATTCGGAAATGTGTCTTGATTTGTTGCGGCTGGTGGGTCAACCGCCTGAGGTTCGTCAAAAGCCAGTGGGTCGTAATCAAAATCATTTATATCAGCCTCAATATTGGTCTCTAAATCTTGAATGTTAGTGTCTGGTGCCTCTCGGTTAACAAAAAAAACCTCATCTTCTCCCTCTGACTCATCTAAATCACCCTCATATATTTTTCCATCATTTATTTTATTTTAGCATTCAATTTCTTTGGAACTTAAAAAATGCATCCAAAAAATTTAATAAAATGTGAAGAAATTTCATCAAACTAAAGGCATTGTGTTGCAGTTTTACAACATCCTACACTAACAACTAAATGCATAGTGTCGCAGTTTTACAACATTCTAAAATATGTCAAATTAAATGAAGAAAACAATATTTTTGCTTACGACCAAGTAAGTTTCTTTGAAAATATATGTTATTCTATAAAAATAAATTTTTGTTAACACTTACTTTTGAAAATCACAAAATTATACTCAAGGCCCATCTATCAGGTCTGCTTACTTGTACAAAAACAAAAAACGATTATTTTTAGTTGTCAAAAATTTACTACCACATATACAAAGCAAAAGGAAAAAACGTGTATGTGTGGCATACCATAAACGAATACAAACGTATACATGCATATGTAAGCAAAATGTAAACTTTTGACAACTAAAAAGAACATAAACAATGATCATCAGGCTTCTTGCGCAGACCTTTTTTAATGGGCCTTGATTATACTTCTTACTAAAACACAAATTGCACTTGCTAAAATAATTTTATAACCGTTACTTTGTTCACGTAAAATTCACAATCAAAAAGATTGCAAAGCATTAAAAAGTTCTGCCAAAGCATAAAATACACCAAGTACAACTCTTTTATTAGGCAATGTTTAAGTTAATTATTATTAAATTACAATTTACAAGAATCAGCTGGTTCAAGCTTTATAAAGATTTATAGCAATATACCAATTTTCATCATTTGCAACGTTATAAAATAGTCTGACTTTTGAATTGTCGTTAATTGAATGTGTTGTTGAAGAGTGACGGTGCAGGGTTAATTTACAAGGGTTAAAGGTTGTTTTTATCTCTTGTGTATGCCCCAAAAGAAAATATGCATCTGTGTGGGTGATTTTAATGTTAATATACCCAGCTAGCATTTTGTATTAAAATCGAATCTTTTACGCTTTACGAGCAAAATTACACTTTCGTTGCAAGCAAATATTACCCTACTGATTATTCATCTCAAAGAATACTTTCTGAAACAATTTTGTGATTAGTTTTTAACATATGAATGAATCACATCCCAGTAAAAACTTCGACTACAAAATAAGGTGTTAAGTAATCTACTGAAAGAACCAATGAATTTTACATAGGATGTCCCAAAATTAACGCATTCAAAAGTAAATCATTATTTTTTTTACATTAATACATCCAAAAAAAGTAGTTATAGAAGTTGTTTTAGATGTAGTTAAAGAAGAAAGCAACTAAATAATGAGTTAAAGAAGCTATTCATTTTGAAAAAGTAAGCGAAGTTTTTACAGGGATGAGCATCCTTATTCAATTGCTCTATTCATACGTCAGTTTTCTATTCAAAATATTTAGAAATCTTTATTTGAACATATAAATGAGTCATATATGAATCCAATGAATGTAATCTCTCAAGGGATAATCAGTTTTCAATCATCAAAAGTAATCTGAAAAGACGCATTTAGCGGATCTTGACAAAAGTTATAACCCAAGTGCTAGCTGGGTGCTCACGTTAATGAAGACTTTTTTTAAATATCGTAGTTTCTACTACGCGAAGTCGTATATTATTCAGGATGTCTATTGGCAAATTTTTTTTTTCAATACGATTATTTTAAAAGGTAAAAAACGGTGCGGAGGGAGGGTGGCGCCGTTGGAATTATCGATTTTGCGGATTTGTCAGTCTCGATGTCGCAGTGGTCGAGTGAGCATCACGCGTTCGCTGAGGAGTCATTTTTTAAGAGCAGTTATTGCTCGACGACAATTTTGTTTAACAAAACAAAACAACTTGCTTTACTGCTCTCACAAAAGTAAAGCATGCTGCCAGAGTTTAGACTAACAAGATCTTGTAAATTTTGTATTCCCAAAAATTACTTTAACTAAACTCTGGCAGAAAGATTTATTTTTGCAAGAGCAATAAAGCAAGTTGTTTTTGTTTTTTCTTAACCTACTTAGAACTACAATTAATATTGGAAGAATTTCAACCATGATATAGTTACAAGTAGAACTGTTGCTTATAATTCTTATACGCTAAACGGTTTTATTTGCTTTAATATCTTTAGCTTTTCTAAAATCTTTGGATGAAGTTTCCTGACGATCTGGCCTAAGCAACCAGTGAAAGGCGCATAGGAATAGCTTATCCCTTCAACAATAAATTTCAGTGTTTTTATCAATAATACAAATTGGGAATTAAGCACGACTAACAAAATCTTGTAAATTTTGTATTCCCAAAAATTACTTTGATAATAAACTGGCAAGTGCACGGCTTAAAGTTTTTTTTTAAATTTTCAGAAATAAAACTAGCTGATCCTTATGTAGTCTCATCTGCTAATGAAAATGACGTCATTCGTTTTTCCCAACCAGATCTTGTTTTAAAGATGTAGTGACAAATGTTATTTGTACAATTTACACAGCTTTAAGTATTTTGTCTAAACTTTAAAAAGCTTTCTGGATCATTAATCTGCACATAATTCCCTTGCAGTAAAATAGAGCTACATTATTAAACATAGCAAGATATCAAACTGTTATTGCAAGGATATTAAATTTCTTGTGTTTTTGGTTAAGGTCTTAAAACTTTTTATTGTAAATTTCTAAAATTGATTTCTGAAATTTTATTTTTTTTCCGCTGATTACGAATAAAACATTAGCGTTTTCCATCGCTAGCTTCAGAAATATTGTGCCTTAATTTAAAAGAATACTGAAAATTTTCTTTTTTTCTACCGCATCCACAATACTTTGGATTTTATGTTAAATTTATCATTAATAACGTAATCATTTGTAACATAATGGCTAAGAAAAGACGTTTTACAAATAATCCAAAGCTTTTTTTGTTTGTTTTTGGTTATTTCATCCTTGAATAGTTTGTACGTACTCACATTGACTCTGTAAAATAAATTTATTTAGTAAAAATATTTTGTTCTTATGAGAAGAGAAAAATGTTTGTACTGTTCGAAACATGTAGCAAAAAAGATTATATGTGAAGTTGTTTTGAAAATATTTCAGGACATTCGATCTAAAATGTTTTTACTATACATATATAGTTCTTTAGAATGTTTTATTGGCGCATGCATGAAAAACTTGAGAAAAATTTGGACTTTTCAAAGTTTCAATGAATAACCTAAAAAAAACAAAGTTAGATATCCTTACACAGTACAACACATGATTTCGGGACTCAATTCTGATAATTGCTTATGAAAGTAGACCCAAAAAGAAGAACTTCTGTACCATTAGTTTGGTCATGGTACCTCAATAAAAAATTTAAAAATTAATTTGAAATTAGTAAGTATCGTATAGGGGAATTTGTCACGATTTAGGCTCTTTTGTTTGTCATAACTCGAGAACCACCAGTCCGAATAAGGGGGGAAAAACAGGAAAAATGTACTTTGCACTTCAAGAATAATTCTGGACAAAAAGAAAGACAAAACACAAGTAAGAAAGAACATTTAAATAAATTAAAGTAGCTAATCATTTAAAGCATATTTCGATCATCCAAAGGTTAAATACAATTTGGTTTACAGCCTCTCTGAATAGATTGAGTGGTTGCAATCAAAACATGTAACGGTAACTTGTCCGTGAAAATCTGGGTTCGGTTCCCAGCTCAGTCAAGAATGAAAACTTATCAATAAATTTTTATTTATTTCATGTTGTAAAATTCCTTTCTTCATAGAAATAATTTAATGATATCAAAAAATTTGGATTAAACCCCACAGAACAGTTCAACAAAATAACCATGTTTGCATGTAATAAAATTGCAAGAAAGCATACAAAATTATTCAATTGTATTATGTTTTCGCATAACAACATAGAGAAAATACCACGAACATTTTAGTTCCTTGAACAGCTCCAAATATTAAACATTTTGAAAATCAGAGTTTAGTCAGTAACGAAGAATGAAGAACTGTTGCTCAACCTTTTCGCACTGGAAAAGCTGTAGATTCTGTACGAGATATTGTCTAAACCGATATATCTGAGACTTCAAATCGACGAAAATTAAAATTCATTCATTGCAAAAGTTATTTTTTTTTGTTTTCACAGATTTAAAAACTGTTAATGTCATTCGATAGCCAAAATAGTAGAGTGAAATTATCCAGAACACTGAATTCAAATATTGGTAATTGTTGGTGTGACATTCTGCAGGAGGGTAAAATATATAATAAAACCATCGGGAAGCTGAATGTGTCCTCTATAAGCCCATATATAATTTTGCTGCTATTTTTAATAGTCTGTTGAACATTTTTTACTCGAAACATTTTTTTTTGCTCTTTTTATTTTACTGAAATATAACCAAATGACTTACGAACGTTTTGTTTTGAAAAATTATTTTGCAACTGATGCATAAATCATAATTCACAAAACTGACATGAATAAATATATCATAATGAATATTGGCAGTTATGAAGATTGAAAAGTTCTTTTAACAGTGTACTTAAAAACATTCCCCTTTTTGAATAAAAAATTTCATAATTCTCAATCTTAATCAAAATCATTTTAATATTAAATGCTTAAACACATCAAAAATTCATCTATGAAACTTTTAAAAAAATAAAAACTGTAGGAAAGCTCAAGAAAGCTCCGGCAAAAAAAATTGCAAAATAATATCTATCAGTTCAAAAGTTAAAGGACTTTTGAACAATAAAAAAAGATTTTCAGCCACTGTGCGCGCTACTCAATTAGGAATCTCCAATTCATAGCTGCGGCACATTCTTAAAGTTAATTAGGGAATGTTTAAAATTTAATTGTCTCAAGCACAATAGCCTTCAAGTGCATTACAACGGCTACAGTATGCTATTCAGTCAGAATGCAAAAAATTCAGCTAAAGGACAATACCTTTTTTTTATTTTATTTGTTCAGGTACCTTCCAAAACATCACCAGTTATTAATTAAATGCTATTGGTAGATGTTTACAAAAGGCAGACCGCTCAAAAAGATTTCTAAATATATAAATAAATATTTTATTTGTATAATCTTTTATTTCATACTGAAAACACGATTTGTTAAGCCTAATTTATATTTGCTTTATTAGAGAATTGATTTGTTTGAACTTCATTTAACCTCTAATATTCGACATGTATAGAATTTAGCTGACGACGAACATAAATCTTAAACAAATTAAGTTTATTTGTGACTTTTAAATTTTAGGTATTTATTTTATTAGCATCCTGCATTAAAGTTTTACTTTACAACAACTTTCACCACTACACTAAAAGAAAAATGCATCTTCATATTGATGATGCGCTAACGTCAGAATTGTGACATCAATGTTACTATAAATGGCATCAATGATGCAAAAAGTAACAAAACCCCAATGAAGAAAGTCTTCGTACAATTTTGTCATATTTTACGCGTCATCTATTTTTTGACTATAGTGACAGCAATTCGATGCCACATTTTGGATATTATTAACATTATTTTCATGATAACAATGTTTTATAAGAAGCAAAAATTCCTATATTCTATTTTTTTAAAGTATTTAGTTAAAGAAATCAAATTTTTAAAGCCGAATGATTACGGAAACCATATGGGGCATGGTGCTGGTCTTATTATGGAGAGTTCTGCTGTAAAGAAAGGTTGTTATTCAATAAACGTAAAACAAACATATGTAACGGGTAAGTTAAAATTAATATTCTCTCACTTTGACTTAAATCAATTCCTATGACTTTGACTTAATGACAAACTGACATTAAATAGATGCTAATGTGTCCTTTCTCCGATGTTACTGCGTCATCGCACTGAGGACATGTTCGTCATTTCTGTGACGCCGATGTGCCATCCCATTGATGACATAATTTCATTTTAACCCTGATGACACTTTGGCCAAGTGATGCTAAGGTTGACATCACAATGATGAAAAGTGTCATGGGGTCAAAAACGACTCCTCCATCCTATGGTCGCGCAAAAGAGCCATTGTTTGGTTAGCTGTGTGGCAAGTGGCATCGTCCTGTTTAAACCACATATCGTACACATCCATATCTTTCAATTGGGGTCATAAAAAGTTCGTTATCATCTCACGATAGCGAGCACCATTCACAGTATCTGCCTGACCTGCCTCATTTTGGTAAAAATACGGCTCGATAATGCCGCCAGCCCATAAACCGCACCAAACAGTCATTCATTGCGGGTGCATTAGTTTTTCGACAATCACTCTTGGATTATCATTCGCCCAAATGCGGCAATTCTGCTTATTAACGAATCCACTGAGTTGAAAATGTGCCTCATCGCTGAATCACGAAGTGCACGATATGCATTTTTATTTGAACGCCCATTTTTATAATAAACGTGAATAACTCTAAAGCGTTGCTTGATTCTGTATCTTTCCATGGTTCAGGAAAATCTTGACGTTTTGGTGTAGTACAGCATCGGCCCTTAACATTTAACCACCCTTTACTTTTATGAAGTATGTATTAGTTTAAATTTGTTTTGCATAGTGGTCCTTTAACTCCACTGTACAGAACCTTCAAGCAATGGCAAAATATTTGTAAGGCCTAAGGGTAGACTTTAGATTCAGATGTAAAAAGTTATTTTAAAATTACTTAGTGCTGCTTCACACTCTTTAAGTCTTGTCCATCAAGTCTTGAGTTTATAGGAGAGAGAGGAAAAGAAACGGCATTCTCTTTTCCCTTCTCTCCTAAAAGCTTAAGTGTGAACCAGCACTAACTAGGTCAGGAAGGTTCAAGAAACCTCTAGAGAAGCTTGTGAGCTATAAATACAGCCTTACTCACTAATGTTAGATTTTGATTTTTTAAAGCGGTACAGTTCGTTACTATAATAAAAATAAAGTTTGAAAATTTGAATAAGTGCATAAATTAAGTTTGAACTGAATATTTTTTTTAAAAGGGGAATAATCTGAAACGCGTTGTAAAAAGTAAGATTGTGACAATTAGTATTATTGTACACCACTTAACTTACTTTTCTTCTTTAGGTCATTAAGATTAAGATTAGAAAGAAGCAGACGAAACGACTCGTTTCACTTAAAAAACCGTTAAATTTAAAAAAAAACAATTAAGCTCACATATTATTTGCGTTACACTTAACATTTAACTGTTAAATCTAATTAAAATTTATTTAGCCACATCAGTATTCATTTATTTACGGTTATCCGATGAATATAGATAATAGCAAAATAAGTAATAAACGACAAATTTTTTATTGTTGGCTAAGAATAAAGACCAAAAATTCGACTGGGTCACATTTATCCTACAAGACTACAAATGCATCTAAAAGTTATTTTTTATGAGATCGGAAAAATAGAGCTATTTTACAGTATCTTGATTCTAAAGGGAACTTTACACTTTGACACTAGTCTTATGTATTTTGAGGAAAATACAACTCTGTCATGACAAGTTGTTAATAATTTTTGAAAATTTGCAAAAAATAGTTAGATCAGGCTCTGTTTCTCAAAACTTCAAGTTACATATCTACAAGTAAAATACATTAAAAACAAGCAACAATTTTACAATTTTTGTTTCAAATATATTTTACTTGTAGATTTGTAACTTGTAGTTTTGAGAAACAGGGCCCAGCAATAGTGTGACCACAGCTTAAAAAAAAAATGGATGCTAAATGGGGCTTAACACGTTGGCTGCCACCATATAAAAAAAAGTCATTCAAATATTTTTTTTTAATTACAGTTTCACGGTGATTGTTATTGAGTTATTTTGTGTTCTTAATTAAGCTTTAGTAATTTTTTACGATTGGTGAGTTTTTTTAGCCTGTGACCACCGGTGGTTCACATAGCACTCTTTGAATAGGCGTATTAAAGTAATGCCATGTGTACCACCGGTTGTCACACATGTATTGAGGTTTTTAGTTTTATTATTGTTCTTGTTTCCTATTGGTTTTTGCTTTTTATTTTAAAAAATGTCGAACAATAGTTTACCTATCCTTTCCCGTATATTTTACGGAAACAGAAATAATGAATCTGATGAGGAGGACTTTTGAGGCTTCAAGCTCTAGTGAGTACCATCCATCCAGTACTGAGACTTGTGATTGCGAATCGTCAGATGATGAGGATGTTGAGCCCGATGTTGCTATCCATATTCCCATCAACACATGGACTCCTGTAACTGGATCTACACTAAAAACCTTCAATTTTCTAGACCATCAATCTGAGCCCGAAACGGACGATATTAGTAGCGGAACAAAAAGACCAATTGATTTTTTCCATATGATGGTAACGAATGAGGCTTACGAGCTAATTGTAAACCAAACGAATTTGAATGCCCAACAATTCGTAGCCAATTCTGCTATAACTGGAAGATCCCGAGTAAAGATGTGGACTGACACAAATTTATCCGAGATAAAAAAGTTTGTTGGAGTAGTAATGTATACGGGAGTAATTAAGTATCCAACGACCGCTTCGTACTGGAGTAAGGATGCATTTTTTAAAAATTGTTTTGTCGCTCGAGTTATGTCTCGTAATCGGTTTCAATTTATCCACTTTGCTGACAACTCTGCTATCATAGGCACATATGTTAACTCTACTATTTGGCAAAACCAAAAACTTCTTTACAAAGAAGCTAATTCGTTGAAAGCATTTTCTTTTAAAGCGTTTCTGTACTTATTAACACCTATCATGAACTCAATAGTTGAACTATGGTTCATTCATTCGCATGCATTCAGCTTTTGTCATTGCTGTTCCAAAACTGTTATTTCTTCTGTAGTAAAATCTACCATTTCTCCTTAAATTTTTTTTGTGCTTACAGGGTTGCTATTATTATACATTTGTATGAAGTTATTAATGACAAAATACAATGATATAGATTAATATAAATGTTAGGTTATATTGCGAAATAGCAATATATCGAGGGTTATTTTTCAAATAGTGCTATCAGCAAAATCACAATTTTAGAGGAGAGTGAAAAAACAAATTTTTTCGATAGCTCTTCGAGTATTAACTAAACTTTATTTTACAATGTTATTAAAAAACAACGTCTAAATCATACATATGTTAATTTTTTTCCAAATCCAGATATTCGCGGTTATATGTCTGATAGCACTTTTTACATATTTAAATTTTATCGATTTGAACATTGAAATAAGCAGATAGCAATGAAAATGAGCTGTATTGACAACTTTTCGAAACTTTAATTTAAGTTACACGAATTTTCATTTAAAAAATTAGTAAGGTTTAAAGAAACGCGTAATCATGTCAACAGAACGCGAAATTAAGTTAAAATTTTACATTAACGTATATTGAAAAGCAAAAAATAATTAAACTTTAACCGCATATATTAAATTATCATAAAAATAATGATATTCTTGCGAAATGGCAGACTTCAATGCTTTGGAAATGCATCCATTTGCTTAGTTGAAAAGTACGTGGGACAGATTGTAAGGGTTTCGCTTCTATTTATATGATCGCTGCACAGTGTGGGAAATTTGGAAAAAAATGGAAATAATTCTGTATTTTAAAAACGGTTGGTCATCTCAAACTGCAAATAGACAATTAAAAAGTTGTAGTCGAGTTTAAGTCTTGGATTTGAGGTCTATACACATAGCAGGAGAGGTTCCCAAATAAGGGCATCTAACAAAAACTAAAAACGATCCTTAATTCTTAATTTTAGCTCGATGCTAAAAATAATTCGTCTAGTATTTTGGAAATATAAGACTCAAAAATAACATAATTTGTTTGAAATATTATTTTGTGAATTTTTAGCAAATCAATAAATATTCTATATTTTGGAAATTGTAAAAAAAATCTTTTTTATCAAAGTAATTTTTTAGTTTGTCGTGCTTAATTCCCAATTCTTATTCTTGATGAAAACACTATGCGCATTTCACTGGTTGCTTAGGCCAGACCTTCAGGCAGCTTCATCCAAAGATTTTAGAAAAACTAAAGAAATTATACAAATAAATTTGCTTAACAGTTTTATTTGTATAATATCATGTACAAGTTGGCCATGACTTCGTCTGAAGTGGTTCATTCGGACGGTCCAATTTTGGGCGACTCTTTCCAGTTTGTATGACCCGATATGTTTATAATAATTATGCAATACGATTACTAGAGCCGTGCTGGGTAGCCATTATATTTCTAAAAAAAAAATTTTTGTGAATTTTCGGCTGTTTTTTTGGGAATTGTGGGATTCGTTTTGTAGGTTTAATAAAATTCTCTATAATATGTCAACTTTGTTTTAACAATTTTTATCATTTTATTATTTGAAGTAATATTTTACAAAAGAAAAAAATAAAAACGTGTGTGTTAGAAAGCACAATGCAATAATTATGAAAAAAAAAAACATTTTGGGAATTTTTTTTTCAGATTTAAATGACAGATCAGCCTGCAGTCAGTGAACTCGTTTCTATAAAAAACATATTTTTGAAAAATTTCAGATAACACTATTTGAAAATTAACCCTCGATATAAAATTTATAAGATTAAAAATGCTTAAGAATGCTAATCAAATATTAGAAAAATTCTGAAAATAACGCTTAATGCAATTTGAAAAATCCTCTGCTTAATCAAAATAATAATGCTAAGTTTAGCAGTGAAAATGCTAAAAGGGTCACACTGCCCAGGAAACATTTTCGTCAAAATATTTAAGACTTGTGTGAAAGTGTAAAACGGTCTTAAATAAATATTTCCATTCCTGTTTAGGTTAAATTTTAGGTCGATAGTGTTTTATCAACCTGGCAAAAAAGTAAATTCAAAAGTAAACTTAGGTCAATTATCAAAGTTTTTTTCGGGAATACAAAATTTATTATTAATACGATTTCCGTATGACGTGCTATATTCCCAGTTTTTCATATTTGATAAATACACTGAAATTTATTGTTGAGGGAAAGCCAGCTTCTGTGCGCATTTCACTGGTTGCTTAGGACAGCTCATCAGGAAATCTTTTCCAAAGATTTTAGAAAGGCCAAAAATATTATACAAATAAAATCCTAAAGCGAATAAGAATTATAAACACTCAAAGTCTTACTTGTAACAATATCAAAGCCAAAACAAAACACCAACAATACACAAGTTTATCTTTTCTTACATTCCCCTACATTGGGTCATTTTGACCCAAGGAATGCAGATGGCTTAATGTTTTTTTCTTATTTACACTTTTTAACATTTATAGTTTTGTACATTTGTTGTACTCGTATGCTTTCGAACTTATTATTTTTTAAATTTATTTAACACGATGCAGCGTAGCATTAATTTTAGCAATTTTTTTTTTTAGCTATTTTTCTTTCTTTTATTTTCTTTGTAACTGGCAAATCCTTAAAGAAATACATAAATGTTTTTCTTTTTTTTTAAGTGAACCTTTAAAGAAGTACAAAAAAGGTTGAAGGTAACAGATTTAAGTGTTAAATAATTCAAGAGTAACAAAAAAAAAAAAACTTTTTAGACATGTAGATGATGCATTAAGATGTTTTATTAAAAAAACGCTTTTAAAACTAAGTACTTTTTATAATGGTTTTATTATTACATATTCATATATCAAGCGAAAACCTTTAAAGGTGAATATGGCTGTGTTGTAAAAGCATCAGTAAAAAAATAGTCATCTTTATAACCACACCACAAGAGTGGAGAGGGTATTATACATTTGTGATGATGTATGTAACAACGTAATCGACTTAGCTTTTAATACCATAACTTCCTTACAGATGTTAGTATTTATATAAAAGTTTGCGACAATGATTTTTGATAGCTACTGTGTCATGAGGTTGTGCTGGTAGGTCCAAAATTAACCCCCTTCCTAAAAACACTTAAAGCAAAACTAATTTCATATAGATGAAGATATCTAAATAATATTCGGCACAAAGTACTTTTATTTGAATCCTAAACTCAATAAAATAATTTTGTTCTGGCGGGTCCATGATTACCCTTGGGTGCAAAATAGGGTACACTTGCAAACATTTGTTCGTATATACATACGGTCGGGTTTGAGTGACTATACTTTCTTATTTGTTTTTTTACCAAGCTGGCTTATTTGTTAAGCTCTAATTATCACCCCAATAGTTAGTGGAGAGGATATTACACGTTTGTGCTGATGTGTGTTACAGATTAGGATATTGGTTTTTGTATGCCGATTGACTCGGAATTACTTTCTGAGTTGATCTAAAGCTCTACGTCCTACCGAGATTACTATTTTAACCATAATATGGTTGTCGCTAACAATTATATGGTTATAGTAACCACAATATGTTAAAAATTTCCTTTAAAAACTGTTTGGGTGGAGGTGGCCATATTTAAATATGTTGTTTCTCTACGTGTAGAGAAACATTAATGAGAGCACAAAATTTGCGCCCTTTCGCAACCACTGTATGGTGAATTGACGCCCAGCGAACTTAAGTAACACAATAATTTATACATTTTTTTTAAACAACCATTTTGTTCCATCTGATTGAAATTCTGGAAAAAATAACGTTTTTTGGGATTAAAAATTGTTTTTATTCTTTTTTGTCTGGTAGCCTTATTTTCTTTGCAAATACATCTGGGGAGGCACCTCTATCCAACGGACTATGACTTCAAATTTAATTTGTTGTTATTCAAATTGTTGAAAGTATATATATATATGGACATTAGGGTGTCCCAAAAATTTTTTTTGTCAGAGGCTCGTGCATAATTTGAAAGCTTATAGGGTCCAGTATTTTTGAATTTTTTTTTAGAATTTTAGGAAGAGGTTTAGAGGTCGCGCAATTCAAGTCTTTGTTAAAAATCTGGGGTTTCGGGCTTTTTTCAAACTTGACTCATAACTTTGTCAATAACCACGTTCATTTAATTTTTTGACCGAATATTTCTAAAGAAAATTTCCCAAACTTTATTTCCATATGCAACAACTTTAAGTTCTGGCAATATTTTTGTCCATTACGATTCCACATATTAAGTATTTTTGTAATTTTTTAACAAATTCTGTAAAAAACGGTTTATTTCTTTCCAAATTTATATGAAAGGTATAAAAACTAGTGACGCGATTTTAAATACCGATAAGTTCTAAACAATTAAGAAAAACAAAAATGAAATTTTGTCCTACAGTTTCCGAGTTACACTATTTTTATAGTTTATTGTATATTTCCATAAATTTTTATAGTTGGGTTTTAATTGTCATTAACTTCTGACATTTATTGACCTAAATCGTTACACGCTGTCAGTTTCACTTTCTATTTTATGTGTATTCTCCGCTATAATATTGTCGTTATACGATTTTACATAACACAATTTTTTGATTTAGCTGACCGACGAATCAAATAGAAAAGTTTTTTGTGTATGTGGCAGCGCATAGAGAAAGGGACCTAAGGGTAAAAAAATTAATTTTTACTTTTTTTTTTTGATGGGGACATCATCTGAGCATCGAATGAGACCAATCCCATGCCCCAAAAGTGTTCCCTCCCAGAGATATGCGCGTTTTATGAAGTGATGGTACACCAAAATGGCTCTCCTGAACAAAACCGGGATTTTCCCTTAGGTCCTTTTATATTTGCGCGTCACATATATGTATAAAAGTTTTTGTCGACGTACCGGTAAGAATTTTTTTATTTTATTATTTTTTTTTGTTAGTTCAAAAATGTGTAATTTTATTCAAAATATATATGAATTTTGTGAAAACAAGAAATGTGTGGCTTGTGGGAAAAATTTTAGATGCCCTTGAACCCTCCAAACCGCCGACAAAAATGCAAATGCTGCAAAGATTTTTTAATAAAATATACTGGGTATAAAGATAAAAACGGGTATAACTCAGGAACGGTAAGAATAAATTTAAAAATTGTTTATTCGTATTAATAAGAATTAATTTGTCTTTCAAACTGCATCATTAGTTTTTTTCGTTTTCATTTAAATTTAAAAAGTTGTAAAGCGTTATTACAAAATTTTTGAAAAAATTACGAAAAATTGCAATTAAGGGTATCTAAATGAGTAACCTCATCACCAAAACTTATAAGATTTTCACACAGGAATAAAGCTTGGATAATTTTCTTTAAAACTGTTTCCTCAGGAGTGCAGAAACTCGTGGTATTAACCAAGTTATCCGTAAAGTTAAAAAAAAGGCCGAAAACTCCGGTTTTTTATGAAACCTCCATTTGCGCGACCTCTAAACCTATTCCGAAAATTCTTAAAAAAAAACCAAAAATACTTTACCCTATAAGCTTTTAAATTTTGATTGAGCACCAATGAAAATCATAAATAAATAATTTTTTGGGACACCCTAATGGACATTAGATATAAAGGAAAGCAACAGAAAGAAATATTTTATTAAATTCTAAAGCTGTTCGACCGACAAGATTGATGAATTTAGCTTACATATCATATAAAAAAAAACAGAGAAGTAGTTAGCTGGCATTATGCTACAATATCATAAAAAAATTAACATTTTTGAGTTGTTTCGATTTTGCAAGATATTTTTTATAATTAAAAATTGTTGACACTCCACTATTCTTCAATAAATAAAGCTATGTTCACAATCAGAGCAACAATTTCGTATTTTCTTCCATCTTTTTTCTTTCCAAAGTATTTCATTTATTTTCCTTTCATTTTCCAAACAAAAATGTAACTAAAGTTTTCATATAAAAATTTGAGTCAACTTCTACTTCAGCACCAACAAGGTTCATTAACACAATGTAGACTCATTTGGGAGTGTAGACATGCTGCTCTAAAAATAACCGACTTGTCAAAATTGTCTTCATATTAAAAAGAAAAAACAAGTTAACGCACACATGTACAAATTTTGGCTTGTATACACGAAATTTGACGATTTGGTTCTAACTGGTGTAAACAGCTAACAAACATTTGGGCCAACGAGTCTATCTTGTGCAACAATTTGTTAGAAATTGTTTATGAGCTTTATAATAATTTTATTTTGTTTTGAATGAAAATTTTAACAAAATGTTTCAACAAATAATTATAAATACTAAATATTGCTCTGGGCAAAATTTGCAAACGATTTCTTTATTAAAAATGTGTGTGGTCGTGAAAATATTGTTGCTCTATTATGAACACCCGTGAAAATGTTGCTGACTATTGTGAACGAAGCTTAAATGATTAGCTTTCGTTGAAATGTATGTTTAATTGTCATTAAAAAATTCAAAGTATCCTAAATAATGATTTCAGTACGTTGGTGATTGGAAGGGATTTTGTAAAGCTTCTACTTCCTAACTTGCTGTGCATCAGTGTTGCCAATTAAGAATTCGCAAATTTCACATCATTGTATCCGAGATTAGATATTTGAAGCAAAATAACACATACAGAACCAAAAAGTAATTTTGCTAAAATGAATTCGCCTGGTATAAACAAAATTACTGAAATGAGAAAAGAATGGATGAACATGCATGCACATACACTGCGCGTCATCAGGTAAGCGCCTCCCCAATGAGCTTTTAATTTTCGCTTTGTTATTGTAAATATATTAATACGTTTTTGTATTCCACTCCACTCGTCACTGTATGCAATGAGTCTGGTAAAGAATGTTTTCTATTTTATTTCATTTTGAATGAAAAAGCTAACATAGTGTTTGCGTGATCAGGTTGGAACCTGAAATTGCTTAAAGATTAGAAAGTGTATCGATACCAAAATTTTTTGCTGATAAAGTAGTCTATTGTTAGTGATATGGCTAAAGGAAAATTATTTCTGTTCACATATTGTTCGCTATTGAATTCGTAAATTATTTTGACAGAGTATGTTCCAAAGACGTATGACATTTATATTCAATGGCCACTCCGGAACTAAAGTGTGGTGCTTAAACTGAACTTAATTATTTTTTCGATTAAGTCGGCCAAAACTCAGTGTATTGTATAATTATTCAGGTTCGCGGAAGTCAATAATTTTATGAAAGAAAATTAATGATCTTATTTTCAATAAGTCATCAAACTGAACTCCATATAATCTCTTAGTATACGCGGAAATGTGATCAAACCTTCTAAGTCCATACACATATCTTGTTATGTTGTTGAAAAGGACATTGAGTCTTCGTTTACTTTCTATGTCACAGGAGGAGAAAATTTCAAATCCATATAATAACGTTGGGATAAGGTATGTTTTTGCAAGTAATAGTCTGATTTTTAAAATTGTGTAGACCCAACTGTTCTAAGCATTGAATATGTTCTTCCACATGCTGCAGTAACATCATCGCTCCATGTCAAAGTGCTATTGAATATAACTCCTAGGTTTTTTTGCTCTTTCAACAATCTCAATACGCTGATTATTTATATATATGTTTGGTTTCACAACTATTTTGCTCGTTCTTTTCCGAAAGACGTTGCATTTGGATTTCCACGGGTTTAAGCTCAGCCCATTGTAATGGAACACTTTTTATACGTCGGATAAAATTCTAGTTTATCTATCGGAAAGTCGTGAAAATCGGCCTAAGCAACATAAATTTTTAAAATTAGCATCCAATGGTTTTGTCTGAAACAAACAAATATATTGACTTGAAGTTATCCTGACTATCTTCGCGATAGTCTTTAAATAAACTACACAATTTTGTGTGTTTTTTTTAACATACGTTGAGCACTTATCACTTTAATTAAAAAATCTATAAAATGTACAAACTTTTTTTATTGATTCACGCAAAAATAAATTTATTAACTCAAAAGATGTTTGAACCGCTATTTTGTGGAAACAAATCTTTTTGTGATCTACATATGTACATTTGGGGTATAACTTATTCCCATTTTTTTGCAGATATGAAATGGCATAGTCGAATAGTCCATTGAAAACTATAAAAAAAAAATTATATTAATTTTTCGCGGTTTTCAAAAAAGGTCACCCACTAAACGCGGTAAAGTTGAAAAAAATGTTTTTTGTATTTTTATTTGTATTTATATATTAAGCCAATAACTTTAGCAAAACAACAAGCAAATTAAATTTGAACTTTATGTCCTTTAATACTTAAGAAACTTTTTAACTTTTTTTCATTTATTAATAATATATTTAAAATTAAAATCGCCTTTGTGGGTGAGGTTTTTATTTTCAAACGACCCAAAAAAATTGTTTTCGTAAATAACAAAATAGTCGCTATCGGGTAGTTCTAGGACCAACATTTGGTTATACCCCTAATGAACATACATATGTAAGCCAATAATGTATAAAAAATTGCCAGGAAGTTTTTCTTTTCTCCCATTTTCCGTATTTAAATTCAATGAATAAAATGGAATGAAACTCACCGGGGAATTTGTATTCATAATTTGGGGGATTGCATTGGCAATATTATTTGACAGTTCACTAGATAAAGATTTCCAAGTTTTTTTCTCATGCAGACCCCCCATGTAGCATTTCTTTATACTTTTGTGTTGGAAAGTTATAAAGAATCAATGTCAAAAATAAATGAATAACTAGAAGTTAAAGTAAAACTACAAACGATTACACATGGGCTAGACAAGCAAGTAGAAATCACACACAATATGTGGCCTTCTCCGAGAAAAGGGACGTAGTGTGTGAAAATGAAGCTTTAAGAAAAATGCATTTAAAGATATTCTACACCCTTTTAGGTACCAGAATCCACTCTAAAGTCCAAACCCGTTTTTTGACACACTAGATCCCTTTTCTCGGAGAAGGTCACATACATATGTGTAATTACACTTAGATTGGCAACTCTGCTGTGCTGACTAAAATGTTCCTTTGGATCTTACTTATATTAAGTTTACAAATTTTTTTTTTTTTAAATTAGGTCTCTTTTCGCTTTCCAACTGCCATTTTTATGTTTTAATAATTATTTCTCAAAACGCTATAAAATGTTTAAGCATCTTATAAAATTCAAAGGCATTGTGTTAGTAATGGCTGTTGAAAAGAAAAAGCTAAAAGATATTAAAGAAAAGTAGTTCCTTTATTTTTTGTTTTCTATAAATATAATTCAACATACGATTATATTATATTTTCCCTTCTTATACATCTAGTATAATGGAGAAATTCGTTCATTTTCCTTTTTATAAACATTGTTTTTTTTCCTTAAAAACAACATTTCACTACACGGTGGAAACATGTTTTTGAGATATTTAGCTCAGAGCAAAACCATTGTCTTGTCTTACAAATCTAAAAAAAAGCCAACGAAAAAATCTTACAAAAAAAAAAAAAACTCAACAACGAAATTTTACAAAAGATTGTGGTTTTTTATTTTTTCTAGAGCTTGTTTCTATTTTTATGTTCTCCTTGATGAAACAAACAAAAAGACGGTTAGAAATATAGAAAGAAAACAATGAAAAAATGCAATGTTTTGTGCATTGATTGTGCATTTTGGCTTACAATGCGGTAGACAAAACTGAAATGGAACTTTAAAAAATAAAGGGAAATGAAGGAGCTGCAAACAAAATAAATGACTTAAACACGCAAGAAAATATAATTGGGTTT
Organism: Pollenia labialis; assembly: GCA_949318255.1. Classification (NCBI taxonomy): domain Eukaryota; kingdom Metazoa; phylum Arthropoda; class Insecta; order Diptera; family Polleniidae; genus Pollenia; species Pollenia labialis. Next base: position 132,707,291 of record OX439141.1, read on the forward strand.
ATTGGAGATTATGATACCCTACATATTTTATGAGTTCTCAAAGATAATTTTTTAATAGTGGAATATTTTATGATTTTTTTTCAATGGATTTTTGGCAAGAGGGCCTTGTGGTCAGTTTTGAACTACCCAAAATTTAAAGGTGGCTTTGAGCTAATTTTTGTATGCTTTTTAGACTTAAAATGTACTTTTGCCGCATTTAACATACTAAAAATAACAACGTAAACAAAATATTCAAAAAATTTATTACATAGAAGGGATTACATAACTGTCTGTGTAAAGGTACGAACATTTTCAATATTTTGGGAATGATGGCGTATAATTTATAATTAATTGTCGTAATGTACAGCATTAATTATACTTATTTAAAATTGGGATTGAGTAATCATTTCAATGTAATTTTTGCATTCTATGAAATTTGTTGACCTTTAATATCATTATAGTTTTTATAAAATAAAATATGTTTTGTAATTAAAATTTATTTTTTTCAATGAATTTTTTTTATGATTAAGAAAAACTTTTGTTTAAATTTAAGATTTCAGTAATTTTCTATATTAAAATTTTCAAAAAAATTTAAAACTTTTTTTGTTTTTGAGATATTAAAAATATTTTTTAAAGTTTTTCACAAACAGCTTCTGTTAAAATATGAAAAACTATGACGGTTTTTTCAATAAACTTTTGTCAATGGTTAAGAAATATCTGCTCGATAAAGTTGTTTTTAAGCTCTTCAACTGTTGTGGGTTTATTGCTGTACAATCGCGACTTCAAAACCCCCACAAAAAATAGTCTACAGGTGTCAAATCGCTCGATCTTCTAGGCGACTTGCGAAATTTTCTTTTAAAAAATTGATTGTTACTGTTGCTGTATGCAAAAATTTGTTATAATTTCTATTACATTTTTTTAATATTTTATTTTTCCAAAAATTTGTGATATTTAAAAAATTAAATAAACCAAAAATTTTAAATGAACGCAAATATTTATTTCGTTATTTAAATTTAAGACTATTGATTTGTCTATTGATTTGACTACTGATTTGTCTCCAATTGTTCCCATATTCTAAAATATGTTCACGCATTTCGGTACAAATGTCCTTTGTTTTTGTACCTAAAATTAAATTTTTTTTCTAAAATTATTCCAGTCTTGCTTGCAAATTTAGCTTGTATCACTTTCCGAATACTATTTTTGTTTAAATCTACTTAATATAAAAAGGAACGTTTTCTATTTGGCATCGTACGTATAAGTTTTAAGTGTAAAAGTATATAAATGTGACCCGAAATTTTTGTAGTTGTATTTTGACAGTGTGTTGATGCAAAGACTTTCTAGCTGACGTTCAATATTGTCAAGTCTGCTCTTACGGTTTTCCGAAGGTGAAGATACAGCGTGTACCTCTGTATCACTGCAATCACAAACTATATTTGCCATTATAGCGAGCTTCTCTAAACGGTCTTCAATGACAGACAGATTAGCTTTTATTTGAGATGGTAGCCAATGCATCCTTGTGCTAAAGAACGTATTTGACTTAACCAATCTGATAATTTCCTATCAGAAAGTTCCAACTAAGTCAGAAGTTTCCTTAGGCGTTTTTCCTCAGAGTCTGAGAACGAGCATATAAGTTAAGCCTTTTAAGTTTCATACATATTCGTGGCAGTAGGGTTGATGGCATCTTAAACCATCTCAAGTGTATTGCTCTCTATTGAAGCCACAATAGTGCGATATTTGGTCACATCTTGAGTAACACCAGCCATCACGAATTGCGACTGCATTTGCCTGAACCAAAGTAATGGATCTGAACGCCAAACTGGCGGAGCTTTAACAGAGACTCTTGACATTTCCAACAAGGTTAAAGTTCCTATAATTTTTGTTATGTTATTATTTTTATAAAATTAATTGTTTTTATAGGAACAGAGTGACGCTCTCCTGGGTGCCGGGACACTCAGGGGTCACGAGTAATAATGGGGCTAACACCCTGATAATGGGTCCCGAACTCTTCTTAAGTTGGACAGGCGTCCAGTCCCTCATGGAGGACTGGGCTCTGGGGGAACATAGGGGATGCTGGATATCGCATCCGGGAATGCGTCAGGCAAGGGAATTCATCTCTCCCGGGAATGTAATGAGGACGAATGGTTTTGGTAGACGGGATCTGCGACTGTTGGTGGCTTATCTGACTGGTCACCACACCTTTATGGGATGGGCCTGGCAGAGGATCAGGAATGCAGACTATGTCTGACTGCCCGGCGCTGGCATTGGTCAGATGGAGGCACTTGGGGCACGGTATAATGGTTGCGTCCCGAATCAGTACTTTATCGGCAAAGGCCCTAGTTGGGTTCCTTTGGGAAGCAGAGGGTCTTTTGGCCAACTAAGGGGAGTGGGTACAAAAGACCTTACCTGGTCACGGTACTCGTCACAGTGGGGGGAACCTCCACGCTTTATCGTTATAAGAAAATCGTTTCTATCATTTTTATAAATTTAATAATAATCTAACACCAAACATTTCACGTGTCAGTTCTAAAGTGGTAGGGACCGGTTTTAATTCTAACACTTTATATGCAGGGAACTTGTCACTTTAAGACGCCGATGTCCTAGGAGGGGCATCATTTTCACACTTTTTAACAGGTCATTAAAATAACCTACATGGACCAATTTTATTTCGGTTTGAATAATGTTCATGTAAATGTGATTGATCCCCCACATACAAAGTAAAAGAATCAGAGAGAATCAGCCACTACCCGCACCAAATCCGATCACATATTTTTTGTGTCAATCAATTACATTTCCTCTAAAGTAACTATACATTAAATTCATTATCACCAGTGAGGTGATATGTCCTGTTTTCACCTATCACAATTCGTTCCTTTCTATTATAATATTGTACACCACAGGTCACAGGATAAGTGTTTGAGAAGCAATTAACACAAATTTCCCGCAGAGATGAATTATTATTAGTAACCAGCATAAATTTTTTTAAATTTATAACATTCTAATTTTAAAAATTTTTAAAAGTATCAAATTCAACATTTTTATTTTTCGAATTTATTCTATGAGCTAAATTTCAGTTATGTATTTTATAAAGCTTTTTTGTAATAGTCCTATTCCTTCAATTTTTCAGAAATGACTTTATACACTATCAGACTATTATATTGTTTTTTCTTGTTAAATTTTACCTTAGGTTTCCTTTGGAAACCAATGAGGTATATTGTATGTACAGAAAAATTTACAATTATTAGACACCAGCAGAATGTAATGCATTTTCTGGCCCGCTACGGCCTTCGTATAAAATACATAACTGAAATTTAGCTCATAGAATAAATTCGAAAAATAAAAATGTTGAATATAATATAAAGTAAACTTCGGAAGGAAATAATTCCCAGTTTCTAAAAGTATCACAGTAATTTTTGGGAATACAAAATCTTTGATTAATAATATTTTGTTAATCGTGGCTTAGTTTCCATTTTTTTCCTCCAACAATAAATTTCAGTGTTTTTATCAAGAATAAAAATTGGGAATTAAGCACGACAAACTAAATCTTATTAATTTGAAATTTTTATAATTCAATTAAATTGTATAATTTTTAAAATTTCCGCAATTGCATTTTTTTAATATAATTATTTTTTTTTCCTTTTTCTACAGTTTTAAATAATTCTTGGTCATTTTTATAATCTATTTTATTATAAATTTAGTTTTAATAATTTAAAATTTTTATCATTTAAAATTTCTTTTTTTTTTATATTTTTATAAATTTTATAACTCATATAATATCTATGATTGTTAAAATAATATTCACCATTTTAAAAAATTTTTTGATATCTAAATGTTTATAGTTTTAAATAATTTTTTATAATTTGGGAATTATTTCATATTAGTAAATTATTTTTAATTTTTATAGCCTTCATAATTTTTTTCTTTCCTAATTTTGATAATTTTACATTTTAATTTTTGAATTTTGATAATTGGAAATATTTTTAAACGAAATTATTTTCAAAATTTATATCTATTTTTATAAGAAAGAAACGCTGTCCTGAAGCAAATATATCCAACAATTTCTAATTTACTAAAATTAAGTATGGATGTGTAAAAATTTTAGTACATAAAAATATATAATTATATATTTTTTTAAAACCTTTAAGAAATAAAATTATTTTTTAAAATGTTTAGTTATATTTTCAGTAAATTGCAAAGAAAACTGATAAAAAATTTACAAAATCGGAAAAGTTTTTAATAACAACAATTTTATTATAATTTATTTATAATTTATTTTAATTCATTTTATGTTACAAAATTCCCTTCTTCAATAAAATAATTTAATGAAAATGAAATTTAATGAACTTTACCCTGATTAAAAATACAAAAATTTGGATTAAAAACCACAAACAGTTCAATAAAATAACCACAATACTAATTATTATAATTTTTTTAACTTTTATATATAACGAACATTTTTAAAGAATAATAATATAAATACTAAGCATTTAAGTGGAAAAAATTGATAAGGCCTTATGCTCCTTGCAGGAGTAAAAGGAGCTAATATACATTTTTAAGTGGAAAAAATAGGTTCTTTTTTTCTTAATAAAAATGTAATTCATATATTTTTTTCAAGTAACAATCTCTTGACGTTACATCCACCCCATTTCCAAACATTAAAAGCCAACCCCTGCCAATAATTTATATCACCCTTTTAAAGGTGTTATAAAATCAAAGTGTTATCGACAACCTGATGCGGAAATGTTGATTGGTCTCGTAAACAACTTAAAAAATCATATTAAAAGCTTCCGAATATTGCAAACATAAAAAAGATTTGCTTGTCCCGAACTCACAGCCCAATGAACACCTGTTTGTGTGTGTGTGTGTGTGTGTATGTACAATATACACATAACGTTATTAAAACGAAGCATTCACACATACAAATTTATGCATACTTGTATCTGAGAAAACTATAACAGTTTTTTGTAGTTTCATTCAAGCCCAAACGGAAATAAGTTTATGTATGTGTATGAGTGTATAGCACTTAAAAATGTGTGCATGTGTGTGTGCAAAAAATTAAATGACATAGGATTTTTTTCTGGGTACATAAACGATTTTTTTCTTTGTATTGACAAAAGCGCGTTGGTGTTTGTGGTTAAAAAAAAAAGTTGCTCTTGTCCAATCGATTGACAAAATGTTGCATTAGTTGTTCATGGTTGACAAAATCTAAAGTTACAGTGGTGGATAAAAAGAACATGAAATAAAAATAATTTAAGAACAACATTTACTTGGGTAAACCCTGATAAAATCCGCAACCATCTTGTACTTTAAGAAAGTCGCATAAAAATGTTTTTGTCGATTTTGTCAAATAATTCCAAATTAGGAAGAAATCGTTGAATGTGGTGAAATAAATAAAACAAAATAAATCGCTTTTAAAAACAACCCTTAAACTCTTTAAATATTGCAAGTTTATCGATTTAGTTAACGAAGACTTTAAGTAAGATTACAAGAATGTTAGAATAAAAAAAACATGTTAAATCGATAAAAATCTTCTTAGTGAAGAAACAAGCCACAAAACGTTGAAAGACTTAAAAAACGAATATAACATGAAACGTTTTGAGTTATTTTACATTTTTGATTTTGAAATATCAGAAAACCAAAGAACTTTTTTTCTTTGTGGTTTCATATTAATTTTCAAAGTGGGGTCTTAATTAAAACAACAAGAGATTCATGTAAGAACCGAGCTAAAGCCGATACACGTTCAAAAAAGATTTTGAATTTTTCTGAAACAATGCTTAAAGCTCATAAAGGTAATGTTCTATTTTTAGTAGGACCAGAAAGATCGCATCTTTTAAGAGCTGTTCGAATCGGGCCAAATGATTAAGCGGTACCTGTACCAAATACAATTGATTTCTTTGAAGAAAGTTTTGGGAGAAGAAGACCCGTAATATGCGATGGGACATGAAACTATAATATTTCATCAGGACTACACAGAAAAAAATTACGACAAATCAATTGTCATATTGAATACAATATTCGTCAAAACAATTAACTTTTTAATTGAAAAGGCACCAACAACCGAATTTGGAACTCGCTATCAGGGGAAAAGTTCACCGGTAGGTTAGCTGGTAATGAGATCGTCTTCTGCCAGAGACTCAGGTTTCTTTTCTGCAGACAAGCGTAGAGCTTCGCGTAGATTAGCTTAGGGAATAAAAGGCGTGGACTAGAAAAACTCTCACGGCCATTTGGAATAGTAGGACTGTTGATAGGACCACTAAGATTTTTTGAGGCAACCAGGCGAGAGGAGATCAAGAAGCCTACTCAAAAGAAGTTAATCCGAAGTAAGTGTGCTTCGAGCGAAGCCGGTTTGTAAGGGAGAAATGTAAGAGTTTCGCTTACCATCTCGTTACGGAAGGTAAGAATTTTATATGGTGAGTTCCCACTTTGTGGCAATAAATTTTTGACACAAAATTTTGAAAAAAAGCTGGTGAGTGTAGTTATTAGATTTACCCACTGAATGTTTTTTACAGCTATTTTTCAGTATTCTACCTTACAAACTGGCTTCGTAGAAAGGGAATGCCGTGGCACTTGAATTTGTTTTTATAAAGCTTGGTAAGAGTTCGTACACTTACTTTACTGCATCTCAGTACGTCTTATTGCGTAGCGCATAATAACGCGCTTATTTTATTAAATGTACTATTAGTGCTGCGCAAACTTATAAATTTTTTAACTGGGATGGTACGTATGCCGACTGGTCATGCAGGTATTCAGGAACAACTACATCAATTTGGACGAGAGTAGATCGCGAGGAGAGCGAAACCCTAGAATACTTTCTTTGCCACTTTCAGGCCATTTCCGAAATAAGATCCAAACACCTCGGGAGTGATGTCATGTTGGACTAGGTGTATATCGTACAACGTACTGATATGAGATTGCATCTTTGATGCTTCATTCTCCTGTCGACATAACCTAACCTTACCTTCCTTATTCACCCAATATTGAATTCATTATTTAATTTTTCGCAAATAAACTCAAATAAAAAACTACAAATGGTTTTTGATTACCAAGATACTTCTACATAATTTGAACACACAGAAAAAAAATAAAAATTGATTTTAATTAAAAAATATATGATATTATTTGAAAAAATTAATTGAATTTGTACCAGTAAACAAATTAATAGTATTAATTGAACATACAATTTTCTTTATTAAACTTTTAGTTAACTGGATTAAACGTTTAATGCACTTGATTACATTTTTAATTAAAACAAATTTTTGATTAATGCTTTAATTAGTGAAAAATATTGGAGAAATTTTCTGTGCACTTTGGCTTCTGCAGTTTTTCAGACATTCAAAAAAAAACAAGAAAAGAAACTTTGTTTAAAAACTTTTTATCATACTTAAATTTAATAGAAGGTTTTGTAAATTTGACCAAAAAGAAATTCCTATAAATTTCTATTATTTTACAAAACTAACAAATAAATTTAATGTAGAAACTTTAATAAAAAAAAAGAATAAATAATATCCACAACAGTCACAATGATGACATATGCCACACAATATTTTGCCAATTGGTAAAAACCTGTCGCATTGCAGGTATTACAAACTTTTAGCCAGATATTTTACACAAAAAAGGTAAAGAAAAAAATTTCTAAACATAAATAATTTTTAAAAGAAGAAAATACCTGACAAACAACAAAAAGTAAACCTTCTTCACTTGTAATTTCATGCTATTGGAAGAATTTAAATAAATATCAAAAACCAAATCACAAAAAAGCTGGAAAAATTATAAAAGACAACGACTAAATTAAATTTGTTTTCTATACAAAACAGAAAAACTTAAGTCAGAAATCAAAGAAGAACTTCTGTCAAGTTGTTCATAGTAGAAAATTTTAAGCGGAGTCAAAATTTTTACAAGTTTTCTAAAACTAAGATTGGCAGAGTTTAACAGTTGTGTAAAGTTTAAAAGGAAGTATAAAAATTATATTAGATTTTTGGCCAAAGGTGTAGTCTCTTTAAAGACCAATGTTCTGCGAAAACTTTTAAGTTTAAGATAAAGTTTACGGTCTCTGTAATCTATTATCAAATAGTCACAGGCGTATTTTAAATTTGCCAACCACCATAAGGTAATTGTCAAACGCTATTCCGCGAGTTAACAGTTTTTAAAAAATACAATAAATGAATAAACTGAGATGTAGAATAGTTCAGAACCAAAAAAACTGGCGAATCATTTAGTCGGCAAATACAATTTGAGACACAAATCTCGAAAATTTAAAAGACAATAGATTGCAAAAACGTCTTATTGAGCTACTTAACATGACTCTGCATTCCGAAAGTGTTGAAGACACGGCCACCCCTGAGGGTTCAGCTAAAGAAGAAGCCTTAAGATATCTTAGATTTTTTTTCTCGTGAGGCAGTTCCACTTGTTAACTGACGGAATGAAATGTTATACCCAAAATTTAAGAAAATGGCGCAGAGATGAGTTTTGTCGCGAAGCTCTACGCTTGTCTGCAGGAATGAAACCAGATAATCTGGCGGGAATCGAATCCGCATCCCCGTAACTGATAGACTAACACTCAATTTACATGATGAGAAAACAGAAATCATGTCTATTTTTCTACCCCTCTTTCTTCTCTACACCGCTTGCTAGCAAACAAAAAATGACGTCTAAAATTGGACGTCATAAAATTCATCATGTAAATTGAGTGTTACTCAGTACCAGGTTAGCTGCGCGCTGCAGGTCTGTTTCAAACCGATTTCCACAATAACGGGTCCGCCATCTAACGTTTTTTTTTTCAACTAGTGCTTATTTCGCGAATGGTAACACGTAGCTCATGTCTGATTTGACAGATAATTAGTTTTATCCTTCCGCTGAACGAATATGGCTTGAACAAGGCTGGGAAATATTGCGACATTACTTTGAAAATCATGGTAATGTTGCAGAATGTGTGCGAAAATCGCGTATGGATTTTGGAAGAAGAGAAGCACCGTCAGCTCCGTATGTTCGTTATCTTGTGAAAAAAGTGAAAGAAACTGGCATCCTTATCGATAAACCAAAGCGTGAAAAGCCAAAAACAGTGCGTACAACCGAGAATATTGCTACTAAGGCAGAAAGTGTGCGTAAAGCGCCATCAATATCAATTCACCGTCGTTCTCAACAAATGAACATTTCGGAGACATCATTGAGAAGAATTTTGCATAAAGACCTTGGTATGACGCCATACAAAGTCCAATTGGTTCATGAGTTGAAGCCAACTGACCATCCAATGCGTTTTCGTTTCGCTAAGTGGGCCTGCGATCGACTTTCAGAAGATGCCGATTTTGCCAAAAAAATCATCTTTTCAGATGAAGCTCATTTTGATCTTGGCGGATATGTAAACAAGCAAATTGTCGCATTTGGGGCAGAGAAAACCCGCACGCATACATTGTAAAGCCGTTGCACCCAAAACGAGTCACTGTTTGGTTCGGATTTTGGTCCAGAAGCTTAATTGAGACATTTTTCTTCGAAAATGGCCAAGGATTGGCCGTTACAGTTATCGATTGTTATCGGGCCATGTTGAACGAATTTTTGTTCACAAAAATTGAAGAGGAGGATATTGGCAACATTTGGTTTCAACTGGACGGCGCTACGTGCCACACAGGCGAAGCTACACTCGATGTTTTTGTATTTACATAAAAATTTATGGTCGACTTATGGCCATTAGGCGAACACTATAGTTTAGTACATTTTACAAAACACGTAGAATAACATACGTTTGGAGTACATGGCTAATTGACAAATCTGGCTATGTACCGAAGAAAACATGTATAAGATTCCAAAAAGATGTTGGCAACTTTCTTCGGACACTTAAAGTTATTAAGTGAATATTTATATATTTTAATAAACAATGTAATTAAGAAATTTCAAAAAATATTGAAATGATTGTAGGAGGGCTCTGGAGGAATTCTTAGGGGAGTATTTGCTGAGGTTGTGCTGGGTGTCGGGTGCCGGGTCACTGCGACATAGGCGGCAATTAGGTTGCTGATGAGTTAGCGAGACAGGGCTCAGAGATGGAGGATCCTAACTGCATGGAGGTGGTTAGGCCTCCAATAGGCTTCTAATTTGGAAGAATCAGGGAGTAGATTCTGGGCTTGACCAATTGGGCCTGGGGGAACCGAACGGACTGCTGTGGGCAGGAGTAGGGTCTGCGTTAGGACCATGACAGTTGCGCACTTTTTGTGGCACTTTCCCAGGTTGCAGGGCAGCAGGCTGAGGTGGCTGGGCAGTATATTCCTGGGCGAATAAGGGGATGTCTCGGGTTGCGGACTCGAGAATCTGATAGGATTCGTAATGGTGATGGCCTGGCTGAGCGAGAGGAGACGGGGTGCTGACCGCACGCTTAGGGCGAATTTGGTTTGAGTAGGATTTCTCTAGGGGCTGGTCCGAAACCTTCTTTTCTATTTATCTTTTAATTCTGACTTGTGCTTTCTCTGTTTATTTCAGAGGCGTCACAATGGCCCATACTGGTCTCTGGGTGAGGGAGACTTCACACCGGCCTTTCTACCTACCTACCTACCAATTAAAACAATAAAAGCGGGACAGTGGCTGACTTCACCAACTCGGTGTTGTAATGCAATACGGAAAGGCATAGAATTTATAGACAACTTTTCTAAAAGCAATGCCTTGGGTTAATTATTGAATAGTAAACGGCTTTACTGCACAACGCTTGCAAAATTTGTGTATGGTTTTTATTTGTGATTCTTTGTCAACGCATTAGTTTTCAGTGATGGTTTGGAACATTGCATTTATGAAGTCCTCTGAAGAGAAAGCATACTACCTAAACCCGCAAAAAAGTACATAATAATATAATTGTATCATTGATGAAAAAATAGTTTCTTCTTCTCTTCTTATTTCCTTTAACTCCCTGTGGAGCATAGGGCCTCCCTTGCGGAGTTTTGCTATTTCTCTCCCATAGGGCGCCTCCCCGGGTGGTGGATAGGGGCACGTTCGACATTTATGTCGGATTCCGCAAAAATAAAATATGCGGGGCGAACCTAGAAAATATGCAAACGTAGCGTCTGGACCCTCAGCGGGCGGCTACAAAAGGCGTCTGATTACAGAGGAGCGCCTATTTATGGTGTGTCTAACCACGTGATGGCTGAATTCGTTAGACCCAGCTTTATGCTTGTAACATATCGCCGGAATACAGTCTTAACCAATACTACTTTCTAAGATATCATGAGTTTAAACCAGCAAAATATTGAGTGTCCAAGTGGTCACCGCATCCCAGCGGTTAATCCACCTACCTCTGATTTATCACAGGTAGCATGCACATCTGATTTGGAGGTGCAGAACCCATGCTTAGAAATTAATATACCTACAACTGAAACCTCAAATAGTTTATGAACATTAAAATTCGGATGCTTTCACACAATATCTATTTATTTCTCAATTTTTTGTTCGACGACGATAACAATTTTACGCTTACTACGTTTGGAACAAAATATTTTTTAAGATACAAACGAATTAAACTGGTGAATTTTGAAAACTATAAAATATCAAATTTTTTTTAAGTTTATCGCCCGATAGCTCAGTAAATCTTTATCCGATCGTTTGGATATGGGCTGAAAGAGAAAAGCCATATCTATGTACAAGCTAATGTCTTGTACCATGCAATTGAACAGTTCTCGAGATTTTTCGAAATACCTAAAACAACTGCAGAAAAACACGAAAAAAGAAGTAACATTTGTTTTGCCTCTCAATGGAATATTAAATCGGGTTAAAAATCATAAGAAACGCATTTTGAAATATTTTCCAACGATACCCATAATGTTAAGATTCAGATTATAGCTAAAGATATATGATAAAGTGCTATGAAAATTTTACGACTTTTAGCTCCTGAACCAGAAATTTGTATCTTAAACTTTCTCTCAAAAATAAAAATTAACACCATAATTATTGTATTTTTGGGTTATTGCGACCATCTTATTACTGTTCAGTTTATTGCCACTCCAACTTCTCTGTAATTAAAGTCAACTTTATGTATTACAGGGAAATAAACATAAATAAGCTAATTTCTCATAAAATACACATTAAAGTTACAATTAAACTAAATTACAAGTTTGTTTGTTAAAAATGTTGTTATTTTTACGAGGGTTTGTAATTTGTATCCTTGTTTTGTAGCAGACACATGATTTTTTTTTATATGAAAGACTTTGCGAAGCCGGCAATAATTTTTAAATGCGCCAAAGAACCAGATGGCACGTACTTACAATTTGACAACCGTTAAAAGCTACAACTTAACGCCAATCTAATAGGGGATAAATTATGGATGCTCAAAATTTATTTTGCTTAAGAAAATAAAAACTTGGGGAAAATAAAAATGACTTAAAAGTGTAACGTATTTTTGTATACACAGAAAAAATTAAAAATTGTCTCTAATCACAAAATTTATAGAATCAGGCAAATAATTTGCTGATTTTGCATCTGTTTACAATGATTACAAAGATTACTAAAAATTGTAAAAATCTAAAATTGTGAATACTTTTTTTTCAATACACGATATTTTTAATTTTAATTAAAAAAATTATCAAAAAACTTTTCCGTTTCAAAAAATGTGTTAATTGATTTAATTAAATATAGCTCAGGTTTTCACAACAATAATTCTTAAAGTTTAAATGATTTTATTTTAAACGAAAAACTAGATTAAGATTTTTTGTTATTTAATAATATTTTTTAATTGAAAATTGATTTAAAAACAACTAAAATTTTAATTAAATACAATTTATACTTTTAACTTGCCTTCAATTAAAAAAAATATTGTTTCAATTATCAAATTAATCAAATTTAAATATAAATTTTTTTTATGACAAAAAACTATTGTTAATATTTTCTGTGTATTTAAAAAATGATCAGCTGGGCTGGGTTACGTTTACATGTTAAGAGTTACATGATATTGTGAACAAATTGGGGAGAAAACAACATACTTATTTAGTTCCATTTAAGGAAATGCTCAAATCTGTATTAATATTTTTAGCAAATAGGTTTTTTCTTGCAGGCTTTAACATAAACTTCCTGTTTATAGATTTCAGGATTTTTGTTTGCCACAGGTGCAAATTTCACTTGTAAAATATATAGTTTGACCTTAAGCCGCAGTAAGTTTATATAATCTGAAGCTCGTTTTTGTATTTCTCGCATTGGAAAATTTCTCACATGAAGTTTGAAACAAAAAATTCCATCAAAGGTTTTCTTGGGAGTCAACAAATTTGTTCATTAATAATTTTAATGTGCTAAATTCCCATTTTTACTGTTTATTAACAGAAATTTATTGTTGGTGGGATAAGCTATTCCTAAAGGCATTTCACTGGTTGCTTAGGCCAGGTCATCAGAACACTTCATCCAAAGAGAAGCTAAAGATATTATTCAAAAAAACTGTTACGCGAATAGGAATTATAAACACTCAATAGACTTATCCGTAATAATATCAAAGCTTTAACAAAACACCAACAACGAACAGTGAGTTTATATTTTCTTACAATACCATCTACCGGGGAAAACAAAAAGCATAAAACCAAAATAAAAACAAATTACTTTATTTCATTGTTGCCAGTTCAGTTTTATTGCACTTCCACTTGCATATTTGTTATCAAATGTTTTTTTTTGATTATTTTGTGAGAAAAAAGTCTTTATGGATGGAACGAAAGAAATAAATTATAAAACCAAACCAAAATGAAAAAAAAATATTACCAAATATCACAATTGTTTTTAATCCAAATTTTGATATTTTAATTAGGTTTAAGATCATTAAATTTAATTTTCATTAAATTATTTTTATGAAGAAAGGAATTTTACAACATGAAATTAATTAAAATTTATTGATAATTTTTTATTCTTGACTGCCGCGGGGCAGTCATCACTTAAATCCTGCGTTCATCATTTAAATTCTGTATTCATCATTCAAATTCTTACTATGTATTTTCTATTTGTATTTAAAAAATAGTGCACAAACACATATTTAAATTTGAAATATTTATATATTTTTAATATCTAGTTTTTCTTGCAGCAATTTTAAATGACGGTTCATGTGAGAAACTTTTCGCAAAATATTGTTACGGAAACACTTTTACTCACATCCTTCCAGTAATTGCTGGGTTATTATTTAAATGACAGATAATTCTCGCAAAGTTAAGATAAAAAAACACTTGTGTGAGTAAAACCATTTTTGTTTAATGTTGCATTGTTGTTGTTGCAATTCACTAATTTCATGCGAAAAATTTAACGATGTGAGAAATATAGAAACGGGCTGTGTAGTGAACTTTGTACAATTTTGTTCTAATTTTTCTAGTGGTTTCATTGAGCAGTTTTGTTTTTGCAAGTTTTGTATTCCCTGCATTTTATATTACAGTAGTTTCCTTTATCGATTTTTGTTTGTTTAAGGGACACCCTGGTATGATTTATGTTTTGAGATTCAATCACTCAAAATTCATCAATCATAAAACTTTGTTAGAAAAGTTATGTCCATTTTAATAAAACTCGTGGATCGGAAAAGATTTATCTTCGTTACCAAAGACTACTTTACACTTAATTGTGCACAACCGCTTCTGCCTTTATAAAACAAAAAAATCATAGGATCCAGCAACCGTAAACTTGATTTTTTTTTTGGTGATAAAAACGGCTGTACAGGAATCCACAGAAATAGGGAGAGCGTACACAAAACTTAAGTTAGAGATTTGGTCTTGAAAAAATTACTTGATGACCTCGTTCGAAGAGCGACCGGTAATCTTTCATGGTATAACTCAACAAGCTACGGCTTTAATGCTACGATTAAGTATTCGTCAGTAAGATAACCCAATTGTATGCAAGCACATACTGATAGATTCCGTGCCCTAATATTCTAAGATCTGCTTATTATGGGCCAGTAAGAAAAACAGTTGATACTTTCAAATTAAAATTAACGAATAATATAAGTGAAATTATCACACGCTAGACAAATAGAAAAGCGAACCAATTCTATAAACGCAACAATGCGGACAATCCAACAAGGGAGCGGCGTACATGGAAAGCATTAACAATTATTGAATTTGATGCATACTTGGGTCTCCTTTTGCTAAGCGGCGTGACACATTCCGGCTACCGACATACCAAAGACTTATGGAAAACAACCTCACATCCTTTATATAGTTCTTCTATGTGCGTACGCCGTTTTATACATTCCATCAAAACCCACCACGTACGGAATAAAAGTATGGTGGGTATGTGACTCCGTCTTCTCTTATTCAATTAAGGGACAAATTTACGCTGGTTTGTTGGCATCCGGTGAACGAGAGAAACACGTAGGCGAAAGAGTAGTCAAGGATTTGTGTGTCAATCTTTTTTGTAAAAGTGGACGGAATATTGTTTGCGATAATTTGTTTACAAGTTACAATTAAGCGAAAAGTTTGATGTTGGACAGTAAGTTATCGGTGTAAGGTACAGTAAATAAACGACGTGTTTCTGTACCACCGCAATTTGTTGTTCCAAAAGTACGTGAAGTAGAATCAACTATCAGTTGTAGATCAGTTGTGGTCCTTTCTACAACGCATCATACGAAGTGGTGGGTCCAAAAAAAAAGCCACTTTTGATATTGGACTACAACAAATATAAAGGAGGCTTTGATTACATGGAAAAATCTTTGGCGGAATATTCTACAAAGTGGCAAACAAATAGATGGCCCTTAGCATTCTTCTACAATATCCTAGATGTGGCTGCCTTTGCAGCGTACATAATTTATATTGAAAATAATCCACAGTTGAAGACTTCTACAAGTAGTTGTAGGATATTCCTACACAATCTCAGCGAGCAACTGGCTTAACCTGAAATATAAAATAGAGCCAAGAATATCTTTATTACAAGAGTATTCTCTACCCGGAATTCAATTGAAGCCATTAATGGAGGTCCTTTGGGCATTGCAGATGCTGCTGAAAGTGTGGTAGAACGGGATAGCACCGGCAGAATTAAAACTAATGGTAACTGCTACATATTTACTAAGCTTCGACCTACCAGGAAATCTTGCTCATAATGCAAGAAACCCGTATGTGCTGCACATTCCTCCGAAATTCCGAAATGCAAACAATGCATTTAAAAATTATTCAATAATTCAAATTTTAACATGTTATCTCTTATTATTTGATTAAATTATAATTTATTTAAATTAATTTTATTTCATTTTCTTTATATTAATTTAATTTTTATTTTTTTACTTTATTAAAAACTCTTAAATCTTATGAAATAAACATGCAATTTTATTCTATTGCAGCTGTTGACGTAAGGGGTAGGAATGAAAAAATGGCCACATCTATGGTCAAATTTTGTCCAAATTTATCCAAAATTCAAAACATACCCGCGAATGTAGTTGTTGATAGAAAGGTTAACGTGTCTCAGTCAATGTATTTAAAGCACTTTGCAGTTTACCTTTTACAATTATGTTTTTTTTCGCACCCTTGACAATTAGAGCATTTCGCATGCATACTTAAATTAATATTTTTTTATAAGAAGTTACCTTAAAATAATCTTAAAATTCTAAACTTTAAGTAAAAAGTCTTTTTTTTTAAATTATTTTTTTATAATTCAAATTCTAATCTGGAAACGCGCACTTGTTTGAAGAAAGAGCTTTAGATTTTTTTTTTTGGTTTGTTTCAAAAGAATGCTTAGATCAAATACGTTTGGGTTCAGAGTAAAAAGAAATAAAATAGAAGTATGCATTAATCACATTAAATTATTCCAGCAAATTCACCACCAACCCCCGATCTCTTGGATTCCTTCACGTCATCGAACCTTGGAAAACGGTGAGTGTAACAATTACAACGTTCCAAATTTAGTGTATACATTTAGGGTTATAACTTTTTTTTGAGTGCAAAATACCACTCCAGTACCATGTGGTGAATGTTGTTCTGATAATAAAAAACTGTTTTTTAGGTTGATTCGGTGAAAAAAGTTTCCGCACCGAAAGCGATTTCTAAAGTACTTTAAATTTTTATTTTTTAAAAATTAAGATTTTTCATTATTGTACAAATTTACTAGGAATTATAAGATATAAACTTTAAGTTTAATGTGCGTATGGTTTTACATTGTGGATATATATCCTGCATCACTTTAATCGCACGCTCGGCGCATATGTTGCTGCGCTGTTGATCTTTAATTTTAGACGGTTCTATTACCCAATGCCTTAAGAAGCATTCGTTAGCTTTCGTGAAGTTTTTTTTAAGATTTACTTAATGCTTCAAAATCATTCTCGTTGAAGCAATGACTACCAAACCAAATTTCAAACCAGGAAGCGCAAACATATTCACAAATAGGTTTTAACTCATCTTGATACTTTGGAAGCAGGATAAAAGCCAAAATAGCTAATATAGCTCTGGAATTCCATCTGGCATTGCTAATTGATGGAAGAGATTTAAAATTTATATATGAAAATATGTTATTTTTCTGGAAATATTTATAGGATTGGCAAAGTGAATATAAAAACTCCATATCATCTCTCCATTTTATTTTTGGGAATTTAAGAACCACTTGACTTTGCTTATAGCTAGATTTAAGATTTTCATAATTCTCCTCTAGATCCGCAACAAAGTGATATCCAATATTGGGAGATGATGTTTTGCCATCCAAAACCTCGTCCATAACATGCCTCAATATCAGATAGAGAACATGGTGCTGACACCCAATATATTGTGCAGGAGGCAATGACATAAATTGAAAATGTTTTTTTAATAAACTCACAACGCCATTTTTCTTGCACTACTACCTGAATTTCCTTTTTACCAATTTTTTTCCATCAAAGTGTAAGCACCAATCCTGATTTTTTAATGTTTTCTTGTAAAGCTCTTCTCGTTGTTCCGATAATTTCTTTACAGCTTTATAAATTCCGGCTTGAGATGGAGTCGAAATTGTTATGCCAGACTTAGCCAAATGTTGACAAATTGCAGCAGCTTTATTTGTGCTAACTTTTGCTTCTGTTACTAATGTAACCGCTGGTTTTAACGACATTTTGATGGATTATTCCGTCCGGTTGGTATGAAGTTTTCATCATCATCGTGTTCATCATGATCGCTATCAAATATTAATGAAGAATCTTAATCAAAGGTTACTTGTTGATTATATTTTGGTTCAGATTGTAAATATGCTGCTTCGCAACTTATATTAAAGTTGTCTTGAAAATTACTACTATTAGGGCGTTTTAAGGTTTTTTCATAATATAGAACCACCCGTCTAATTTTTCTTTTTATAAGATCCACCCGCCTGGTTCTTATATTTAGCTTGGCCCACAAATTATTTAACTCCTTAGACATTTTAACATACCTTTCCTCTTTATATTTATTTGTCTTGCATAAAGCAATAAATCTTCCGATAATAATTTCTTCCTTTGGGATGTTGTTCAACTCACTTAAAGGTATTTCGACTTTTTGTATTTTTTTCTTTTTCAATATTATTTTTATTTTTTGTAAAATTCTTTGACCAGATTTTTGAGTTTTTTATAACAGATATTTTACTTTTTTTATACTTCATTTTAAGAACCAACAGAAATAATTTGCGAAATTTCAGATTTGCAATAACAAAGACTTCACTACCTAATTAGATATTTAAGACAAGAGGCAAGAGTAACTGTTTTAATGGAAAAAAATAAATATGTAAATAAGAACAAAACTTTAACCCGATCGGTGCGGAAACTTTTTTCACGATAGAGGAAAAATGACAGCATATTTTTTAATATATTTTTATGCCCCACACGGCTATGCGGTGGTATTTTTGATATTTGCAAAAATTGCAAAAAGTTATAACCCTAGTATACATGCCTGAAGGCCTTTACATCATATTACTTAAGTGTTACCTATTTCCAAACCAATTATTTTTTAAATTCTAAATTGCAAGTTCTTTCAATTTTAAAAAGAAGAACCAAAAATAATAAGCAACTAAACAACTAAAGCGATTTTCTCTAAAATAATGGTTATTGTTCGTTTTGCTCAAATGTGTGTTTATGATGTCTTTTTCTTCAAATTTTTTTTTACGCCTTTGATTCCCCTCGATATTAAAAAGAACAAATATAAACAACAAAAAAAACCTTAACCAGTAGCCCGTTTCTGTATCAGTGAATCGGGACAGAAACAGTGCAAAATGAAACAAAAAATTGTTTTTCTCACACAAGTGTTTCTGTATATTTCCGTTGCGAGAATTATCAGTCATTTAACCCTTATGTGTGTGAACTCCTAACTTTTTGTTATTATTTTATTTTCATAGGTGTTTATATACAAAATCAGTTGGGGGGGGAGGGGCGTGGCATATCAATTTGCTTTTTGCACCCTTAATAGGGTGAATAGGTACCTGGGTACCTGTATACGTTTTATATGGAGCAACTTGGAGGATCTTTGCAGAAAAAGTTGCTAACATTAGAAAAAATTGCTAAACTCAGCAAGTTTTTTGCTGAATTTAGCAACTTTTGCTGAATTTCGCAAAGATCCTCCAAGTTGCTCCATATAAAACGTATACAGGTACCCCAGCAAAAAGTTGCTGACATTCCAATTTTTTTTTTTGGGTGTAGGATTTTAAAAAATATATGAAAAGGGGAAAACCAGAGTAAAATTCTAATATTATATCATTAACCATCGATTTTTTGTACAATACAAGACAAAAAATTAGATTTCTCATACAATTTGCATGAAGGTACCCAGGTACCTATCCACACCCTATAGAAGGTGTTTTTTTCCACACACATAAGGGTTAAATAATTTTCCAGCAATTATTGGAAGGATGTGAGAAAAAGTGTTTCTGGAACAATATGTTGCGAAAAGTTTCTTACAAGAACTGTCAAAATAAGTCACATTTGCGAGAAAAACAAAATATAAATATTTTAAATTGAAAATATGGGCATTTCTCCAGAAATGTCAACCACAGCCAAAAAATTCAAAGTCTATAAAAGCATGTTGTTTTCACATATTTTTATAGGGAATCTATCAACTTTTAATAATGTAAACAAATTTTACATTAAATCATAACACACTTTGAAATATTCAAATGCAAAGTCGAACAAGTGCAAAAGTTCTGTTTTGAACATTTCAATTGCACGTTTTGTTTTGCTAAATGATCTTAATGAGATACATTATGCATTGACAATTGCTTTTTATACCTCGGTTTATTTTCAAACAATATAAGAAAAATGTAAACGGAACGATGCGATTGCCAGTTACGGTAATTTTTTTCTTTGCTTTACCGTATATTTCGATGTAGCGTGCAACATTGAAAAAGAACATTTGTTATCAGTGCGGCGAGGGTATTTGTGCAATGCGCATCAAATATTAGTAACAAACAGATATTTTTGTTGCAAATTTAATAAAAAAAATTTTGCTGGAAAATAATCAGTGCTTTTCTCTTGGTACTTATTTTAAATTTGTAGCGTGCGACATCGTAAGTGTAAAATGCATAAATTCAAAAAAAAAAATTTCTAAAATATTTTTATTTGCGATGGCCAATAACTACAAGCAGCAAGAAAAGCTTATTCCATTAAAAAAAACCTTATTTGAGAATAGCAATACTATTTTCAGTTAAGTTAGTTTTTGTTCTATATTTGTATTTTTCTTTATTGAAGATATTTTTTTAAGTTTATAATTTTTGTTCGGAAAATAAATATATTAAATGTATTTAAAATAAAGAAGAGTCATCTTAAGGATGTCTTGTTACATAAAAAGTAAAAACGTAAACATAAAAGTATGATGGAACAAAATGTCACATGCAACATGTAGCGTGCGACATGGATTAAAATTATATTAAAAATAAGCTACACAATATTTTTGAATCAAATAAAAAGCATTATTAAGATACATCAATGCATAACATTTTAATATTAGACGCATTAAAATATTTCATCAGGTTTCGCTGAAATCAGTGTTTGAACTGTTTGCCGTAAAAGCGACTTCTGTTTTTGTCGCATGCAAATGCCTTGTTTTTTTTTAATTTTCTTGAAAACAAACAATTGCTCAAAACCAACCTTTAGCACAAATTATAGAGCTAATCAAGAGCTATAAGTTTCGCCTTTTGTCAAAAAAAATTAATGTTTTGGTATATGTTTTTTTCACTTTTAAGGCGTACGAATGTCGCATTCGACATTAGAGAAATGCCCATATGTTTAATTAAATAAAAAATTTAAATTATAAATGCATAATTAAAATGATGAAATAAATAAAACACCATTGTTATATTTTGTTAATTAATTTTTTTTAGCCTTTCCTTGTTTTAGTTTTATTCTTGGCTGCCAGATAATTTTTTAAAAAATCGTCAATTTCTTGAGAAAAATAAATATATCGTCTTTTTGTTTTAAAAAAACCGGACAATTTAAAATTAATTTTGTTCGATTTTTTTTTTTAAACATAATCAAACAAAAACATAGTCAAAGTTAACTTAACCTTGAACTTAATTTTTTTTTAAATTTATATTTATTTTTTCATACTTGAGGTCTATTTTTTATAAAATTATTTTGTTTTTTTTTGATTTTAAAGATTTTAAAGCTAAGAAGATCAAATTTGTTGTTGCTTTCTACAGAAATTCATATTGTTTTTTAAATTTTCGACGCCACAAAATATGAAGTGTTTGAATTTAAAAATTCAATATGAATTTTTATAGAAAGCTATAATAAAGTTACAAAATATTGTTGATTTTGTTTTTGCTTTCGTCACTTTTTTAGAAAAAATCAGCAAAGCACTTTGCTCAAAATGAAGATAAATCGTCAAATCTGGCAGTCCTGTTTTTATTACGTTTATTTCTTTTGTTGACGTTTCGCTTTCATTTGACACTTAATTACTGGAAATATTCCAGTTGAAACTGAATCTGTGTTGTCTGTTTTCGCATTCATATACAGAAACACTTTTTTCTCACAAATCGAGAAATGATGGAAGTTTTTATGTTGTTTTTTATTTGGCCAATTTTTATTTATCTGTTTGTATTTCCTTATTAAGCTAATACGGCCTATAATCTTTTATGTAATTAAAAACCCAATTTTAATACATTTTTTCCCGACGTTTCGTCGATTTTTTGTCGACTTCTTCTAGGGATCGTCTATTTAATAAAAACATAACATTAATTAACAATTTTTTACCAAATAACATATAGAACTTACATTTTTTATATATTATTACATTAAAAAACAAACTTTAAAACCAAAAATTTTACATTTAACATAGGTATACATATAATACAAAAAACATAAAACATGGAATTATTTTTAAACACATAATATTTAAAAATTGTATCACAGTTTAATTGATGGCTACTCTATAACTTGCACATATGTTGTTGGTGTCTTCTTTCAGTTTTTGTTTCACACTTCATGTGAAAAAATTTACGATGCGAGAAATACAGAAACGAGGTACAGTTTTGATTAAACGTACATAACTGTATCGTTAAACCGTTTGATTTGTTTTGTTTAAATGCTGGTATTTCAATTATTGCTCTAAAAGTGAACGTTTAAAACATGCAGAACATTAACGCAAATTGTTTAGTTAAATTTGAAAATCGATCACCTCGATATTTACATTATTTTTTTTAAATGAATTTTTGAATTATTTGTTGTAGTAAATATTGAATAATTAAAATAATGAGTGGATAAACCCCTTTGTTTTGTGTTTTCTTAGGCGATACTACGTGGGGGCTACAGTAAATGTAAAACTATGTTGTGCAAAGGAATTGGGAGGGTAGTGAAACTGGTTCTTCGTAACACCTTGATGAACCTCGTATCGGATACGTAAGTTTTTCTGTCTCTCATTAGACCATACGCGGGCAACATTTTGTGGTATGGTCTTACTATAGTAAAATCTGATTTGTCACATAAAAATCTAAACAAAAAAAGGGAGTATGTAACAATTGTCTGTAGAAAAGAAAGGACAGAACCTCCCCCTTGCCCGACTGTTTGAAGTCTTATGATGGCTCCCGCAGTCCTCCTCTTGCAAAGCCTTAGTTGCGTGTTTTAGATTTTATTGCGCAACGTGTTCATTACAGCTGCTGGATGCTTTGAAATAAAGGAGCTAATGAACGTTTGTCCGTATTGTTATTGAAGTGGTCGTTGAAAAAACCCCCGAAATATTGCGAACTATTTTTTGGAAGTTGAGTCTTTATATGGGGCATTATTCGTCAAGAGGACATAAAAAAAATCTTCATATTTGGCATAACTTTAATTCAAGGAGATTTGAATGGGTGTCCCAAATTTTTTTATTATGTTTATAAGTCGACTTATGGGGTGCTAAAATGCTGGCGAATTTGAAAAAAAATATGTTTTTTAAATGATTGTTAAGAACTATAAACAATTCAGGCAAAACAATCAAGATAAGTGATTCTTATACGATATCGTTTGATCGTTTGATCTTTTCACAAAAAAAAAATTAAAAATTTCAGCTGCAACGGAAACGACTAATTTGAGTTACAATTTTTTGAACTTGAATGCATTTTTTTTTGTTTTACCAAAATTTACCTAAGGTATCCTTTTAATACTGTAAAATTTTGAAAATGGGAGATCCAGAAGTTTAAGTACTATGCAAATTTCCTTATAATCGCAAATCACTGCTAAACCGGAAGTTTTTTTTTATTTAATCTTTCTTGTAAAAAATAACAATATGTATTCAAAGCTTAGTCCTAAGTCTTATTTGTATTTGTTAGCCATTACCAATGTAACCGCTTATTAATTGCATTCAAGTGTCAAAAAAGCCTGCTAGGCTTAAAGTGTCGGTTTTTTCATCCGCCGGTGACCGGTTGGGATGAACCATTAGTTTATCTATGTATTTGACTGAATACTTTTTAATTTCTTCTTGGACGATTTGTCGTAATATCCTTGACTGTATTCTTTGTAGCTTCTGAATATGTCAATATTGGTTTTATGATAGACTTGTATAATTATAAGAGAACTTTGTTGCCTAAGGACAAGTTTGAGTTTCGACCGATGAGCCAATGTAGTTGAGCTGCTTTAGGTTTCATAGCCGTTATTTTCGCTTCAATATGACGACACCAGGTTAAGCGTCTATCTATATGAATTTCCAAGTACTTTACATGATTTGCTACCGTAGCGTTTGTCTTCTGAGCGTGAAAGTTGAGTGAGCACATTTAGCCGGGTTAACCTTTATTTTCCATTTTTCTAGCCAGAGCTCTAGTTCATTGATGTGGGACTGTAGACGCTGCGATGCAACTTTTGGGCCCTGATTTACACTAATAAGTGCTGTGGCGTCAGCAAACGTAGAAGTATGTGTGCTTGGGCTTGTTGGCATATCGGCTGTATATATTATATACAGTAACGGCCCTAATATGCTGCCTTGAGGGACACCAGCAGATATTTTCTTGGGAGAATATATATTTTTTTGATCTTACCATGAATGTTCTGCCAGTTGAATAGCTCTGAAGGAGCTTATGAGTGTTTTGAGGAAGCATTCGTATTATTTTAATGAGTAACCCATCATGCCAAACTTTGTCGAATGCTTGGAAATGTCTATAAACAGTGCTGAGCAATATTCCTTTCTCTCACGCGCTGGTCTAATTTGGGTAACAATTCTATGCACTTGTTCGATTGTACCATGGCTTCCTCGGAATCCGAACGGAATGATTGCGTGTTCATTTAGATAGGGAGTTATACTTAAAAGGAATATATTTTCGAATAGCTTTGATAAGATTGATAGTAGGCTGATTGGTTTGTACGACGTAATTTGACTAGCGTCTTTTCCAGGCTAAGGAATCATAACAATTGTAGAAGTCTTCGCATTAAAGATGAGCAGCAAGATTCTTGAAGCAGACGTAGGTAAGTTTCTTAACATTGAGCCTGTGATGCGGTCAGGTCCGGAAGATTTTCTAATGTTGACATTTTGTATCGCTGATTTTACTTGAGTTAATTTTACTTTTATTGGATCGTAAACTGTATCAGGAATAATTGGACGACAGTGAACTCTTCCTCCAAGTGGCTTGTAAAGGCGTTTATTTTTTAATTTTTGTTTTTGGCCCAGGTACAGTTTTCCGGTCTTAGTGGAGATTCGTGGGTTATAGGGCATTGCATATGTCTTACAGCCTTCCATAAGCTGTAATTGGAGTTTTTAGTAGCATCTTTAAATAACCTTCTATTGCAACGTTGTTCTTCTGTCGCAGTTTGTTCCGTAGAGTTTTCTGGCGTAACCGTAGATGGGCCTTGATGGTTGGGGAACGTTTAATTTGCCTTTGTCTTCTCAACTTCCTTTTTCCCTGACAAGGGTCTCTTTATCCACCGATGTGAATTACGGAGCACGCTTTTTTGTCCGCTTGATTGGGGAACCGGAAGTGATGATTTTGAATGATAAATTTTCTAACTAAGACCCATTTTTTTACATTCGAAATCATTTTCATATATTTTTTTAACCAAATTAGCGTAAGGTGTCCTAATTGTATTATTAAGGATGTCCAAAAGTTTAAAAGTCATGCATATTTATGTACAAATTTAAGAATTTCATTAACCAACAAATATGTATGGGAGCCCCCCAAAGAGGCAGTGATAAGGACAAGCAGTTTTGAGAAAATGTTTAGGACAAAAATCTAACAGAGGTCGGTCACAGATTTTGTCCGCATAAGGGCGACTCCTTTGTACTTTTGAGACTTTCTCTTTTTTGAGACTTTTGTATAGGAGCCCTTAAAAAGAATATATCTATTGGGTCGGTACGTTAGAAAAAATGTTCGCGATAATAAATAAATGGGGGCGTGTCATATATTTGACCCGTGTTAGGGTATCCTAGGCGCTGCAATAACTAAACTAAGAATTTTATTAGACCGCCATATTTGTAAGGAGCACCCTAATGGGTTGGAGATAAAGTGCAACTCTGTTCGAGAAGATGTTAAGAACAAATATCTTATGGAGGCCAGTCATATATTTTACACCTTAAGGGGGACTCCAATGCAGTTATGAGTCTTTTTCTATAACGAACACCACTATTCTATCAACATTTAAATTCCGTAACGATTGAGCTACAAGTGTTGGCCAATTATTGTCTTGACATCATACTAGCAGAATTATGTAGCCCGAGCATGCTTCATCATCAACAGTCCTTAACATCCAGGCAAAGAATCGCTCTAATTCCTCCAATGTTTTATTTTTAATGAAGCCAAAAGAAAAAATTTGCTATTGATGTCAAATTTGTGACAAAAATCAAACTGGTTTCTATAAACCCAAACGTCACACGTACAACCAAAGTACCAATAAAAATATTACAACAAAATAACCCCCATTAAAATGGCTTTCATTAGCACCGCAACCTAAAAAAAGTGCTGGGTGTTGGTTAAAAGAAAAAAAACTAAGAAAAAAATCCTGAAACCGCAGTGCTGTTTGCAACAGGAACCACCAACGCAGAACTTTATTTAATTTCCTTTTTCACTAGCAAAGCAATTTGTAAAAAAATAGAGTGTAAAAAAAGCTGAAGGATATCATCGTCAGTGTTTTAAAAAACTACAACATTATTTTATGGCATAATTTTAATTTTATAGATTTCCTGAAACAGGAAATAAATTCCTCTTTTCAACATAATACGTATGATTTTCTTCAAATGTTTAGTATTTTTTTTTTTTATTCCTTATTTCCAACTATGTCTTTAAGAGTATTTGAGTTCAAATTTTGTAGCAATTGCAAAATCTCTAGGGAGTTATAAATAAAGCAAATAAAAACGAACCTCTATGAACTGTATTAATATCTGTATCCGAAGAATACTTTAAGTAAAAAAGGATAACCAAAACAAGGAAAATAAAATATTGTGATGATTAAGGGTTCGAGGTTATTTGCAATATTTAAAGTTTGTCAATTTGCCAATTTTATATGAATGTATTTTTTGCTCATTTTTTTCGGTGTCTTAAATGACATGTCAGCAGCAGAGTCAAAGACAGTCATCACATAAGTGACACTGGGAAATAGTAGTAACGAAAATACCTTTGTCTCCTTAATTTTTTTATCTTCCATTGGGTGTATAATTTGAATATGTGCAGACAATGGCGTATGTTTTACATCTGGTCTGTGATTTAAATAACTCATATGGCACTTTCGAAAGTAAATCACTTAGTAATTAAAAGAAATAGTGCAAACAATTTGTGCTTTCAGTTAAAAAAAAATATAGCTGCTGCTCATCGATTGTTCAGCGAAGCAACTCCTAAATAGATTCAAACGATTTTAATGTACAAGATATGGCTTGTGTAAATCATATCTGAAGATTTGAAAGCGAAAGATAAAGACCGCCCAGTACCCATGTTCTGTAACTTTAGAAGGAACTTCTCGCATCGAAAATATGTGATACAAAATATTTCATCGTTTCTCGAAAAGTGAGAAAAAAGTATGTTTGTAAATCATGTCGAAAACCATCAAAAGAGATTACATCGTTACGTTATAAATGTCATAACATTGTACTCGAAGCCGATGTGACATTGCAGGCGTTGAGAACGCCAGTCACACATATTGTTGACGGCGACCAAAATTTACCAAAATTGAAAAATGTTTAACGACGGCGGCGAAAATACAACCTTCGGGTATACCAAATATTGTAAAGTGCGACTTTAATGTTTGTTGTTTTAAAACGAGCTTTGAAAATTCGTAAATTTTATAAAAATGTTAAAAGCAAAATAACTAAACAATAAAAAAAATGTGCCAAGAAAAAAATATTGTTATTGTTATTATTCTTTGTATTTTGCATTTTTAAATGTTTTGTAGTGTTAAAATGTTTTCTCGCCCCAATTTTATTCGTGAGTTTATTTGACAGTTCAAAGCGGGAACTTTTCTCACAAAAATATTAGAGACTCACTTTTTCTGGAAATTTGGGAGTAATTTCCTTACGTGACAGTTAGTACTCACCAAAAAAAGGTACAGACACAATTTAGTGAGAAAAACAGTTGTTTGTTTCAATATATGGAAAAGTTTCTCGACGCGAGAGTTACAGAACATGGGCACAGGTCAGGCCAGAAAGTTCTAAGGTAAAAAACTAGAGACGTCACTTCCTGTGAATGTTGATGTCCAGCTCAAAAATAATTTAAAAAATCAATT
This sequence comes from Pollenia labialis, assembly GCA_949318255.1. NCBI lineage: Eukaryota > Metazoa > Arthropoda > Insecta > Diptera > Polleniidae > Pollenia > Pollenia labialis. The sequence goes on from OX439141.1 coordinate 132,735,267, forward strand.
GAAGCTTCTTAAGGACAAATTTTAATACGCTTGAAAGCAGCAGAAATCATTAAGAGGAAAAAGAGCCCCTCACGAGAATAACTGCAGCCTAAATACGTTAGAAGACGATTTTGCCTGTCGAAAATGCTGCTTTAATGACCAAAAAGCCGTTATTTTGCATCAAATGAAAAGTGGATCCATTTTAAGCAACCAGAAGCGTAAGAAATCGTAAAGCCATGTCGCAAAGGTAATGCAGTATATTTACTGGGACCAGAAGGTTCTCATCTATTTTGAACTAGCGAAATAGGGACAGACAGGTGAGTTTAATCAAACAAGTGACTCATTTGATGTGATCAATACACACAAAAAAAATATCAATGTTAAATTAACTTGGAGCAATATTGATTAAAAGTCATAGTAAATTTCTGCAAAAGTATGGACTTTATTTAAAATAATTATTGTTTCATAATATTTTTAAATGAAAAATGTTGGAAAAACATTGTTAAATATTGAATCCATAAAATCCTGTATTACTTTTTTCATATAGAAAAAAAACACTATAAATATAAATAAAAAGAACAACATAATTTTTAATTTCATGTTTAAAATAATTTATAAAAAAGAAGAAGAATAATTCCCGTATTATTTTTGTTAAAATTATTTAGGTTAATAGTGCATCGAACTTTTAAAGTGGAATTATGACGAAAACCATATTGGGACATTCTGCTGGTGTCTTTCAATTGTGAGTGCTTCTGTAAATAAAGGAGAAAACAAAAAAGTAAAACATGTGTAACAGAAAAATAAATAATTATATTCTCTATTTCTCTCTCTCTCTCTCTCTGGTGCCATGGGTTATTGTTTAGAATGTTTCTTAAATTAACGCCAACTTGTTTCTAAATGAAATTTACGTTGTTTCAACGTGAAATAACTTTCATTCAACTGATTCGAAGTGATATTTCAATATGAATGTCATTTTGCTCAAACTTTGGTGGCATGTTAAATTAACATGAATAAGAGTTATTTTAAAAGAAAACAATGTTGTTTGCAAGTTAATTAACGGAGTAACTATGAAACAAAATCACTACTGAAAAATTTTGTTTTCGGGGATTTTACATGGATTTTTTTCAGTGTGTAGGCAAAAAAAAAACATCCCAAATGTACTACCAGACTTGAAATATTAATACAACGCTCGGTCACATATTTCAGGACCAGTTATTAACTATCTGACAAGTTTTGTCTAGACCTTGATCCGTCTTAAAAACCACTTACTATCGATGCAAAACGCTCTGACTAAAATAAGCTTCACTTTAAAACAGGGTGTTTGAAATTTGCTTGATTATTTGCCTCATTAATGAGCACTTCTGTTCGCACAAAATGTTGCCAGAAAAATAGAAAAAAAATCTCATAGCAAACGATGTTTTCAGGCCTAAAAATATTAATATCGAAAAACTCTTCCACAGTACACGCTCGAAATTTGCCAAAATTCACACAGTTTTAATTTATACACCTAATATGTTGGAAAAAACAAATATTTTAAGTATCCTGATTCCTACTAAAAGACTGTTTATTACAATGGGTTTTTGTAAAATTTATTGTACCAGTGTGTTTGCAAATAAGCACAACGAGAAATAGAAGGAGCCTTCTAGAAGGCCTCTGCACTCCTTCTTTTGGATGTACAAGGTTGTTGGGTAGGCTTTCCGCTCTCGCTTCTTTCTCAGTTATATAAGAATGGTAACTGGATAAAAAAACATATTCTTGTGCTTTTGCTTTCGCAAAAACGAAAAAAAAAATTGAATGTACATATCTTGTCTTTTGTGCCAAAGAGCCGAGGCCTCCCATTAGGCATTCTTTAGCAGATAGAGCTCCCGCTGGGAGACTATGTAGTTACAAAAATACATATTTATGTAAGTGTATTTTCTTATTGGCATCAGTGTGTTTTTTTTTTAATATTTTGGAATTTTGTAGAGTTTACGTCGTTTATTGCCCGCAGCTATAAATACTTCTTGTATACGTATCAATGACTTTTGACAGCAGGCAAAAGTCTAAAATGTCAAATACAACAACTATAACCAATCTTGTTTAAATTGTAAAAATACTTGAATAAACTCACAAATACATTCTGAACAAAAACGGCAAAAGAGACAAAGTGAAGTGTAAACAATATACAGCAATAGGAGAATAAAATTACTATGAGGTCAACTAGAAAGATAAATGCCACACAATATGTTAAATAGGGAACATTTTTATAAATTTTCCTATTGGTGAACCATTTTGGAGAAATTGGGGCAGGGAAAAGATAAATCCATATAAATTTTGATCTTATTATAAATAACTCAAACTTTTTATCATTATTATAGAAATGATAGGTACTAAGAGTTTTTAAGCTGCTGCCATAGAAGCAAGTAACTTTATACTAATGTTTATATAAATACCATTTAAAGCTGGAGCCAATGTTGCCAGAATTAATACAAATTCATACATGAAGGTTTTCCTTCTCTAAAAATGTAGCGACGGTAAAAGCGAAAAGATGTAATAATTTGTTAACAATAGGCGCTTTTTTGACATTTTATTTTTGTAACAGAAAATTTGTTAGGGCAATTATCTCTGTCTTTATTCGAGTAGCAAAATTTCCCTCTAAGAACACAATTTTGTTTACGTGCGATAAGGAACATTTTGAATTTTTGATAAATTATAAACATTTTGAATGTTTTGTAAAACATTTGTTAGAGTAAAACATTTAAACGTGCAAGGAAAAATCTCTTTTTGAAAAGATGGTTGGAGCTTTAGATATACCTGAGTACATGAACATCCTTAAAATTGACACAGCTAAATAATTATTACTGATTAAGGAAACACTTACAGTTGAATTTTATAAATGTGATGCACAACATTTTAATTTTTAGGCTTAAACCTCAACGAACAATGACTTAAATAGGGGAAGAGTAGGAGTTACTCCATATGAGGAACACCAGCGCTTACAAAACTGCAGCCAAAGTATAAACACTGCAATTTCTTCCACTTCTGCATTTGTCATTGTCAAAAAAAAAAACCGTTTCGTTTACTCCTGATTCATTAAAAAAACAACCAGTTACAAAAATGTCCGTACCTAAAGTCTCAATAAACAACTCACTCGATCACGCACCAACCGCAGTAGCACAAGCAAAGCTCACATCGAGGCATTACACAGCGCGACATCAACGAGAGTTCAGCGGTGAATGTTAAAGAGAAAGTGCTACAGCATATTTCGCACACAAAATATTTCACTTTTGCGGCTACCTAAGCGCTACCTAAACGGTGTTAGGAATCATTCCTAGGAAGTTCATATGCTCTAAAAAGTTGTTTATTGAGATCTTAGGTACATTTTTGTAGTTGGTTAATTCCTTGCATTTTTAACGGTTTACTACCTATGGACCTGAACAGGGGAAAAATCGATTTTTTTAAGTTTTTTGCGATTTTGATCTTGAAGGTGAATTTTTTCTTTATGGAAAGCGTTACAACTTTGTTTCAGAGGGTAAATCAAAATTCCGAACGGTTTGCAAGTTATGAGCATGAGAAAATGATCACTTTTTTGCAAGAATGACAATGAGGCCCCAAATCTTTGGGGGCCCATAAAAAAGTGCATGACTTTGGGCAAAACTGCGAGACACGGGTCTTTTATCACGTAGTTTTGTCCGTATATGATTATTTTTTCATGACCTTAAATATTACACACAGTGTTATTAAACGAAGAAAGTGAAAATAAATCGGTCACACTCTCAGAAAGGACCCAGATGAAATATGCCGCCAAGCCCGTCACTGGAACCCACAAGGTAGTAGATCAAGAGGTCGGCCGAAGACTAAATAACAAATAAATTTGCTTAACGACATCGAAAACAGCGGAAAAAGCTGGAATGAAAAAATCCTTGCAATTGATCGAAAATCTTTGAGAAATTTCGTAGAGGTCCCACAGGGATTTAAGCGGACTAAAGATGAAGAAAAAGGCAAATTATCAATATAAATTATTCATGATAATATTGCAAATTATCAAAATAATTTTCGTGGGAATACAAAATTTAATTTAAATGATTTTGTTATTCGTGCTTAATTCCCAATTTATTGTTGATGCGCATTTCACTGGTTGCTTAAAGCTTTTAGAAAACCTAAAGATATTAAACCAAATAAAACTGTTAGGTGTATAAGAATTACAGCAACAGTTCTACTTTTAACAATATCAAAGTTTAAAAAAAATCATCAACAATAAACAGTGAGTTTATCTCTCCTTACATTCCCCACTACAATTGATGAAAAAACATAATAAAACCAAAAACAACTCGCCTTTTTGTTTACGCAAACAAAATATAAAGCGGGCGGCCAGTCAGTTTTTTAGGCCGTGCACAAAATTTAATTTAAATGATTTTGTTATTCGTGCTTAATTCCCAATTTTTATTATTTGATAAAATGTTTAAATAACACTATGGAACATTTTTGGGATTATTGTCTGGGGGGGTGAGAAATTCCAAGTCAGGATGATGGTACTAGGTCAGTATAGTAAAACCCTCAAAGGGTTTGGCGTTCGCATGTGTCAGTTTTTTTTTATGACATTTTAAATTTTTTCCTTATCTTGATGTTTTTTTGTTTAACATAACTCGAGAACCACTTGTCCGATTTTGCTTAAACAAATTTAGAATTACAATTTCTTTAATCCGTTCATATAACGTTTTTCTTTATAATCAACAGTTTTGCCGGTAAAAATAAATTTGTGGAGAAAAAAAAATATATTTTTTTCATAGTGTACTTTTAGGCAAAAAAATATTTTTTTTTTCTCCACAAATTTATTTTTAAACTGACACATACGAACGCCAAACCCTTTGAGGGTTTTACTATACTGACCTAGTACCATCACCCTGACTTGGAATTTCTCACCCCCCAGATTGGCTGTTGTACTGTGTAATTAGACTAATATTTGGCTTCAATTTGTTAAGATAGCCGCAAGCACTCAAACATAACATTATTCAAGTATCAGAGCTAAAGAGGTAAGTGGAGGGCTTTTAAATATTCTAATAGGCCGTTTTCATAACAACGAAATCTAGTAGATGTGATTTGAAATCTTCCTGGAAAACTTTTTTGACATTAGCGCGATTTGGTTTGCATAGCAAAAACAGCTGACTGAAAGATTTTTGTGAAACGTATACATACTTTTATGTAAAGCAATATGCATTTAAAAATTTGTATTACCTTTTGTATAATTTCTTTTTCTCGATATTTATTTATTGAATCTTCATATGAAATATGAACTAGCTAATTTTGCAACCATTGTGCAGAGAAGACGGTTACCATTCAATAATTGGATTTTAGAAAAGTTGTCTATGAATTCTATGCCTTTCAGTGTTGCATTGTAACAGCAAACTTATGAAGTCGGCCACAGTCCCGCTTTCGTTGTTTTAATATATTTTGAAATTTCTAAATTACATTGTTTATTAAAATATGTAAATATTCACTTGATAATTCTGAGTTTGTTTATGGGCGGTCTACATTAAAGACCTGCACGAGTGTATCAGTAAGTATTGTTGAAACAGATACACCAGATATTTATCTGTTACTACTGATATAAATGAGAGGATGAGTGTAACTGATATTGTATGGTTTTGCTTTTGTCCACTCACCATATCTTAAAAACAAAAACAGTTGCTTATGGTTTTGGATTGGTCATAACATTTTTTTCTTGCTAACAAATATCTGTTGTCACCATACGTATTTCTACAATATCTTTGGTTATCTGTTGTATATTAAATTATTGTTGGCGAGTTGATGAAAATAAGAAAGTTTATAAAAGTTGTATACAATCTCAACCAAGGGTTCCAGAAGGTTTTGGTAAGAAATTGGCATATTTTATAAAACCAAATCGGAACTTAAATTAAAAAAAAATCGGCAAACTAAAATGACTGTTTTCAGCACAATTAAACATATTTTTAATGACAAAAATAACAACGCAAAACAATTAACCATTACCTAATGCTTTTAAAAAAAGAATATGTCATCCAGATGTCTTCTGTCGAGTTGAACCCACTGTTCAAAACGGAGCCTTGTTTTTCGAGAATTTAAAAAAAAAATTATCCAGTTATATCATGCGTGGATAAGCCACACACACCAAACTGATCCAGGGGCAATGTAATTGTTATTTATGTTTCAATCGAGGGTTTCGGGTTCTTGGAAATCAGTAACGGCAGTTTCGCTTGTTGACGTGAAAGTTTAAGTGAAAATTAACTTTGAACAAAATTGTCGACGACCAATTACGTAAGAATTATTACTCTTAAAAAATGTATCCACTCGACCTCAGCGACATCGTGATTGACAAATCCGCACAATAGATAATTCCTACGGCGCCACCCTTCCTCCGCATCGTTTATTACTTTTTGAAATAATCGTATTTAAAAATATAAGTTTGCCACCAGACACTTAAGGGTTAATTGCACGGACCGTAAATAAGAGTTATCCATCAAATTTTGGCTTAAAAACTCTAAATATTATAGTCAAAAGAGACCTATACTGTCATATACACATAGGTTCGTCCTACAGTTATCTTTAAGAACCTATAGTGATCTAGAAATAAACGATCTCAACTCCACAGTTAAAAATCATTTTTCACCGAAAAAATAAAAGTTCGGTTAAACTTTTAAAAAAGAAAGTTTTATTTCGCAGTCATAAAAAAATGCGGCCCAAAAGTAAACTCACTTCGCCGTCAACAAATAAAACTCCTTTAAGGATTTTCTTCTAAAATAAAAATCATTTTGTTTTTCTTCTTTTTTATTACGATTAGTTTAATTGCAGTGCAAGCTGAATAGATAACACTGCTTTACAAATTTTAGTGAAATGACCAGCGACAAGCCTTGGGTGTCAATGAGTTTAATTTTTTGACGGCTGAATAAAATTCCGGTTTTAAGAGTTTTATTTATGTATGTCTTAATATTTGACGGCTTAATACAACTCTCTTTTTAGTAGTTTTTCCAAACTTGTTTGTGAAAAAGATAAATTATTGAAAAAGTTTGTGGAGAAATCTATTCTTAATATTAATTAATTTTCTACAAAATGAAGAATGGAACCTCATAACGGAGGTTTCACTAAAGTGCTTAGGATAGAGTCCAGGGAAGTTAAACCTGCTATACTTGGAAGTTATTAATTGTCGTTTTAGAAGAGATGTATTTAAGTACAAGTTTTCGTACTTAACAAAAAAACAAATCCATTTTAACGTGAAACGAAAAGAACTATTTCCTAAATATGGCATGGACCAAGTACATTTTGCATGATTCTCGTTCAACACAAAAATTGCTTATTCTTAATCCATGTGTGGCTTGGTTGAAGCAAAAAGTTTGTCTATTAAACAAACTTTTACGAACAAATTAAGTAAAAATCAAGAAATTATTCTTAGATATTTGATGTTCTTGTTTTAAAAAACGAAACTGATAACTTTTGAAAATAAACTTATTTTCGTGGATTAAGCTTTTCACGCTCCATTCCGCCGCCAGTCTATCTGTTTGCTCGACCGTCTTCTGACCGAATGCGAAAGGAATTTTTGCATTTGCAGCGATTTATCGGCTTAATAGCTAAAGCAATATTGGCTTCTAATTTTTTTAAACGTGGACCAAGAGATTACTGAAAATTTAATTGTCGTATGTGGATTCCTAAAGTTTCGAGTAAATTAAGTTTGAAATTTAAACTCTTATAAATTGCTTCATCAAATACCATAAACGACAAACTCAACACTCCATATCTCGAAAACCGTATGAGGTATCGAAAAACTGAATACGCCAAATGAAAGATCAAGTTGGAAAACCTAAGGAATCGATCTTAACTCAAAGCCGCAAAAACACACCCATCCGACATTTATATTATCAACCGACGATATGGAGAATTACTGCCTCTCCGAAAATATCTCAACAATTTTGATGAAATTTTAATCAGATATAGAACAGCGTAAATAAACACACAGGTTTTATATTATTTTCAAAGCTTGGAATACGAAGGAACAGATGCGCAAGATTCTTTCAAAAAATATGTGTACCCATTTTTGATTTTTCTTTTATTGTAAGGCAAAAATTTGCTCTGGACGGGCTGCGCCGCGTTCATGGCTAGTATTTTATGTTGAAAATTTTATGAAAAACTTTTGTATAAAATTGTAAAATTTTTGCATAATTTTCTGTGTGTAGTGAATTTGTCGAAAACTTTTTAATTGTAACAGCAAATTTTTGCAAATATTTTTTGTTCTGCATATTTTTGCTTTAAAAATTCTGCCTTGCGGTTGCCAAAATATCTTACAGACTTTCAATAACTTTCTAAAAATTATAGCGTCTTTATTTTAAGCGTGTAATTCATCCAAAGAAATTGTTGGTAGTTGTATCTCTAACATTTGGCGCTTCATTTGATTGTCTTCTGTTTATTTATCTGTTTGTTTGTCCGAGGTAAGTTGTATTTCACTTGAAATTCTTTTAAGTTTATTTTGTTTTTTTTTTGCTTTATTGATTTGCTGTTTGTTGTTTATTGGTTTTTTTAAGGCCTTCTTCAAATGTCCTACAGTAGAATTTATTGGCACTTTGGCAATTTAAATTTATTTGTTTAAACTTTTTGTTTTCTTTTTTGTTTTTATTTATTAAAAAACCTGCGGGGCTGAATTTGTTTGGCATTCTATAAATTAATCTTTCTTCGCTGGCGTTTGTTCACATTTTCAAAGCTGAAATAAGTTATTGAAAAAAAAAGATATTTTTTGGCTACTGACAGATTCACAAATTCATTTCAAAGCAACAAAAAAGAAAATTTTTTTATAGTTTTTTTTCTATCGAATGTATGTATGCTGACATTTATCTATATATATATATAAAATTGTAATGTAGCTGACTGATTCATCATCGCACAGCCTAAACGCCTAAAGCTAAAAACTTGAAATTTGGACCAGAGATTGGTCACACCCCAAATCGATTCAATGTTTTTGGGTGGAAAAGGGTAAAAACGCGAGAATTCGGTAACCTGTTATCTCCAAAACTAAAAGAGATAAAAAAATGTAATACTTATCGTTGTTCTTTAAACAAATAAGCGGCCAGGTGTCTGGTAGATTCGGCCCTATTAGGAAGTAAACGGGTAAAACCTGAATTTTGGTACGTTTTTGACTGCCCATCTAACTTTTGAACCAATAAACATAGAAACAAAGTGTATACCACATTCAAAAGTTATCAAAAAAAAAAAACGAATACGAATTGGGTACTTTAACGAAACTCGAACATTTAAGGGGTGAATATCGTAACTATTTGTGGTAGTATTTTTTACAAAACATTTTCTCCATTCATTTACATATTCGTACAAAATTATGGGCTCCGACCACAATACTGAAATTTTTAAAACTTCAATTGGGGAAAAATATAGTACCAAAAAGGGGAAATACGGAAAATGTTGTATATTACTTTAGCTTTTTGGTTCTACAACTGGTATTTTTTCAATTATAGTTAATAATGTTGGACCTTAAAACATAAAATTCAACATGCAATGCCCTGAATGGATAAGAATCTATGACGGTACTTTTTTGTTCTTTAACTGGTACTTTTTAAATTTCCGTTAGTATTGGACCTAGAAATATATAATTCAAGATGCAATGTACTGGGTGGATGAGAGTCTATAAGTTATATAAGTTTTATATACCGACTGGTACTTTTTGAATTTCCGTTTGAAATTTTGTCGTTTTGGAAAGTAAAAGCGTAAAACATGTACATATTTTGGAACTTTTTTGTCACGCCATCTATCTTTTAAACTACAAAATTTTCCCCATTCATTGACATAAACGTACTAAATAATGGGCTCCCACTACATAATTAAAATTTTTGGCACATAAATGGGGAGAAAAAAGTATCAAAAAGTATTTTGTGTTCTACGAGTGTTCTACGAACAAGTTAAAACCTAAAAAAATAAACTTTGGCATACAGATATGTCCACGAAGAATTTCAAAAAGCTTTAAAATAAAAAAACTATTACAAAAATTGCTCATAAGTTATTTATGTATAAAGCAAAGTTTTCCCCTGCCTCGCATTATTAAAATTTTACACAGATATTGTTTGATAAAATCTTTTCAAAATAATTTTTCCTTAATACTCTTATCATTACTTTTTTTCAGTCCCCTGTCACAATCTGTTTATAACACAATTTCACCGACCTTTTAAAATAAAATGAATTAATATTCTATTAAAAAATGTTAAAAGCGAATGAAATAATTACTTTACAAATGTTTTTATTACATTTGCCACCAAATAATATTTTAACGTTTTGAAAGTGTCATTCATGACAATTGTCATAACTTTGTATATATTTTTCTTTTTGAAAAGTGTAACAAATGTCGTTAACTGTTTTGCACGCCATTTAAAATAATTTATTTGTTTTTCGTTTTTGTAATTCGTGTTATTTTCTTTTTTTTTTAAACAAAAGCAAGGATTTGGGATTTTGTCATTAAACTAGAAAAAAGAAGGTACATAAATAAATAAAATACTGACTCACCAGACAACTTTTATGGTTGTTTTACAACAATAATATTTTAATATTATTTTATTAAAATAAAGAAAATTTATAACGCAGTTAAAATTAAAACAATTAGGAATTCAGAAAACTTGGGTCATATTCTGATAATATATTGCCGGAAACCAATAAATAACGATCAACTTTTTTGCTTGTAAACTGAGTTTTGTTTACAAAATCGTATTTTATACATAAAAGCTATCTTTTTATACCCTTTACCACAGGTGGAAAGTGGTGGTATGTTTTTTAAAGTTTGTCAATCCGTTTGATTTTTAAATTATTAATATTAGACCCTTTAGGTTTATTTTTGATCCTTTTGAGTAGGTATGTTGCTTAGCGATGTCCGTCCCTCCGTCTGTCCCTATATCAGTTTGCCTGTTAGTGTGTATGTTGAAATTAGTTATTCGCAGAACCCATTTACGTTAGGGTCTAGGTTGTTGTATATTCATATTAAATATATTATGGCATAGCTTGCTACTCAAATCAAAATTGATCGGTGTTCACATGGTTGAAGTAAAAGCAGAAACTAACTTTTAGCCACAAATCTCTAATGTTTACCCATAAACCTAAATTTTTTTGAACCAAATTTGGCTCAGATACTTGTTATATATATATACAGTCAAATCCCGATAATACGTAATCGCAAGGGACCAGCAATTTCTTACGAATTATAGGGGTTTTCGATTTAGCGGGGTGTCGATCTAACGGGGTTGAAATAAAATAAATACGAATTAACGGGGTTTTTCAATATATTTACTAAAACGATGCGTGTGCTTTGACGTTTTTCTTTATAATTCATGTAAAGCGGCCTATACACTTGCAAGATTATTGCATATGATATTCACCATATTCAATTTTGTCCTACATTAGCCAATAAATCGCATAATGGTTTCATTCATTCAATAAAAAGGCGGATATAACCTATAGGGACACCATAATCAACATTGTACAATGCTGCCAACACATTTCACTTTCTTTTCGTTGTGCAATAAAAATCAAAAATCATTTGATTGTTGCCAATATTTTGTGCCACCTTCGAATATCATATACACATTGGCGATATAATTGTACAATACGTAAACTTGAACAATTTTTTCATAAGAAAATAAACAAGCAAAATTCCACGCAAATAAAATAGCGGTAAACAAAATATCATTCTTTTATGTTTATGTTGTTTTTATTACGAATTATAAGTGGTAGTTAGCAAACAATTACGATTTATAAGAGGTAAAGAAGATTTTATTTGAAAAAAATACGAATTAGCGAGGGGACCAAAATGTATGGAAATTTTACGAATTAACGAGATTTTTTCAAGGGACCAACAGTTTATTAGGAATTATCGGGAATTACGATTTATCGGGGTACGAATTATTGGGATTTGACTGTATATAGATAAGAAGTGTTTTTTAATTATTTCCATTGGTAGTCTTATAAGGTTTTGGTACGTTATTTAAAAAGTCCCTTTTTCCACTTTAGTTATTGGTCAAAATACCTGTTTCTCAACGAAACTCTCTTCTTGCGCAAACATTTAAATTTTTTTACAGAAAGCCACCCACTTATTACACAAGACGTCATATTTTCCACAAAAAAAATTTATTCACTAGAAGTCACGTCCTACACAAAAAGTCATCTTTTACACAAGAGGACGCTTTCTACTAAAAATAATTCCTATGTACAGGTGTAGAGGGCCGTTTAACGTGAAAAAGCCATGAAGAGGTAATATTATCTCAAATTATACTAAAAGCCACCCAAATTCTTTGGCTTATTGGAAGAAACTCTGATCGTAGTCTCGACTGCAAACTTCTACTTTACAACTCCATCATACATCCAATTTGTTGCTATGGTATTCAGTTTTGGGGCACTGCATCGGTCCTTAATATCGAAAAAATTTAAAGGCAACAAAATAAACTTCTTCGAATAATCACAGCCGATCCCAGATGATGATGAAATTTTTTGTAAAAGTATTAGGATAAGATTTGATTAATTATTATTAGTTCATATTTAATATATGAAGATTCAATAAATAAATATTGAGAAAAAAAATCAGATGTAGAGTGCAATAATTTTCTCTTGAAAATCATCCAGATCGATCCACAAATTGCCGAGATATAAGCAAAAAACCACGACTGTCTATATTTTTCACATAAATTTCTTGTTGTTTGTTTTTTTTTCGCATAAGTATCCAGAGAACAACAAGAGCCGTAGATTCAAAATAAGGTAAATTCATCTTGGTTTTAAATAGACATAAACAAGATTTATTTATATCTAAAGAACGCTAAGAGAAATATTGAAGGAGTGAACATGGCACTTCCCATACAAAAACTTTAATGATTTCAGAACATCTGGAAACAGCCAAGAGCCAATGTTCGTAAAATGGGCTAGAGTAGAAAAGTGGGAGTGGCGCCTGCCATACAAATAAAAAAATTGATTTCTGTATACCTGGAAAATCGTAGCAGTAAAATATTGCAAATTTGGTACAATTAGTCTCGTTGTAAATGCAAGATATATAAATAAAAGTGGGCGGATTAAAATAAATTTCTTTATATATTTGGAGGACAGTAGGAGAAAAATTGTCCGAATTTGGTACACATAACTGGGAAAAATTGGGTGTTATTGAATACAACTCCAAAATAGATCAGTTACTGTCAGGGCTGTGGAGTCGTCCGAAAAAAGTACTAACTCCGACTTCGACTCAAAACGCTGACATTTTTTAAGTGCGACTCCGACACACGATTCCGACTCCTACTATAATTTTGATGCTAAATGTATATGAGACTCAGTAATTAGAGTTTTTGAGGAGAAATTACCATACGCAAACAATAATGTGCTATTTCCAAATGACAGGCGATTGATTATGTAGTAAAATTTATATGAAAAGCACTCAGTCCATTGCCCGTAATTGGGAAACAGTCCGTAAGTGCAGTATTCATAAACCATTTATTTAAATTTTAAATGTGTTTTAAGAAGATAATTTTTATTTTGGAAATTTTTTTTTTAATTTTTTATGCCGAAAAGAGTCGGAGTCGCGAGTTTTTGTGGGTACAACGACTCCGACTCCTGCACAAAAACCTCAACTCCGACTCTTCAACTCCGACTCCACAGCCCTGGTTACAGTAAAGGATACCACTACAAAACATCCGAAAAAACAGAGCGGGCTTGAAAAAATGGACGCAGCACAACAAATTCATTTATATAAGTTAACACCCTTACTATTTCCCCAATACTTACTTAATGCTTCTTAATCTTTTTTCATTACTTTGCATTTAAAATTTTATTTAAAATCGTTCCCACAATTTCTACAAACGACAACGTTTGCACTTTTAGTTAAAACAAAAGTGTCATGTTCGCGCTGCACGCGCAATCATTATTTTGCATAGCTGGCAAATTGAAAACGGGCAAATGGTAAAAGTACAGGTTCAATAGAAATAAGTTTTCAGTTTTTAAGTTAGTGTAAAAATAATAAGGAAAGCACATAGTGCTGTAAATAAACTCAACAAAAAAACAAAAAAATAACAATTTGTTTTATTAAATTTTTAATTTATATATCTAGGGATAAGTAAGCGGGGTAGCAAAGCGCACAGTGTAAAGTAAATGCATATACCGCACCATGGTGAATTGTATGTATGATTCAGCATAGCCGAATAATATAGCACTGTTACTTGTTACTTTTAGTATCGATTCTTTCTTAAAAGCGTAATCAAAATTGTGACCAAAATCTTTGTTTCCATAATTATATCAAAAATCCTGGACAATTTGTTTTTAGAAAATTATTTATCTTTTCTTATACACTATTTAATTTATTTTTTTTTTAAATTTTTTTTAGATTATAAAATATACAGAAATAATTTTTAAAACACTAATCATCGTATTTATAAACGATTATTAAATTTAACAAACGCTTATTAAGGCAAACTTTCATACAAAATTTGTTATGTAAACCTTTATTAAATTTAAAATTTTTTTTTAAATACGGGCGTAAGTATGGAAAATAATGTCAATTAAATAACCCCCGATTTCAGCTTCGGATTTGTGGACTCGTTTTAGCATTCTGCAGCTAAGAGCACTACGGCTGACTACGATGTTCACTTGCCAACGCCAGGTGTGTAACGGTTTGGCAACTCTGTGGGTTCCGATCAATTGCATTTTTTTTTTGAAAATTAATTTTTGGGAATACAACATTTCTAATTAACAATATTTTGTATGTCGTGCTTAATTCCCAATTTTTATTCTTGATTAAAACTCTGAAATTTATTGTTCATGGGATAAGCTATTCCTATGCGCATTTCACTGGTTGCCTAGGCCAGATCATTTGGAAATTTTTTCCAATAATTTTATAAAAACTTAAGATATTTAACAAATTAAACAGTTAAGTGAATAAGAATTATAAGCAACCGTTTTACTTGTAACAAAACAAAACCAAAACAGCAACAATAAGCAGTAAGTATATCTTTTCTTACATTCCCCACTACAATTGGTTGGAAATCACCCAACATTAATTGTCGTTATAAGTAGGTTAAGAAAATAAAAATGAAATCAACTTGCTTTTTTGTTCCTCAAGAAAATCGAAAAATAAAACAAGTTGCCAGTTCAGTTTTTTAGGCCGTGCACCACTATGTCAAAACTATATCAAAGTAATTTTTGGGAAAACAAACTTTTGAATTAACAAGATTTTGTTTATCGTGCTTAATTCCCAAGATGAAGTTTCCTGTTGATCTGCCCTAACCAACCAGTGAAATGCGCATAGGGATAGCTTATCCCATCATCAATAAATTTCAGTGAGAATAAAAATTGGGAATTAAGCACGACAAACAACACATTTGAAAGAAACCTTGTTAATTAATTTTTGAATCATAAGAAAAACTTTGATAACTAATATGCAAGTGGCAGTGTATATAAACTGAACTGGCAAAATAAAATAAAGTAATTTGTTTTTATTTTTGGTTTTTCTTAACCCACTTACAACTACATTTATAGTTGACAAAAAATCCATCAATTGTAGTCGGTACTGTAGCTTTGATATTGTCACAAGTAAAACTGAGGTGTATAATTCTCATTCGCTTAACAGTTTTATTTGTTTATTGTTGTTGTTTTAGCTTTGATATTGTTACAAGTAAAATTGAGGTTAATAATTCTTATTCGCTTAACAGTTTTATTTGTTTAATATCTTTGGATGAAGCAACCAGTAAAATGCGGATAGAAATAGCTTATCCCTTCAACAAAAAATTTCAGTTTCTCAATAGTATGAAATGGGAATTTAGCACATTTGAAAGAAACCTTGTTAAAAAAAATATTTAAACGAAATGTTATTAAATATTTAAGCTCCATGATAATTTTTGGCCCACCCTGTACAATAAGCCTAGAAAAATTATCTTAACAACTTTTGAAAGGCATTTTCTATTTTCTTTTTTGTCGTAATTTACATATACACAAACTTTCCTTTCATTTAAGCCTTAAAATTTACCTTAATCAAAGTCATTTCTATAGCTTATGAGAACTTTACATATTTCAAATGTCCATCTGGGTCCTGTTATGACAACAAATGGACTTTTCAGTTCCCAGCAGAGGCTAAATGTTGTAAAAAATTTTAAAAGTTTTGCAAAAAAAAAAAATATTAATATTAAAATGTTAAACTTTGTAAGAATTCATGCATGTGTCATATTTGTACATATAGCAGCATATATGTACACATTTTTTTATATGCATATATTTGTTTGTATAAATAAATACTTTTGTTATTGCTGCTATTAGTATTTTTGCTATCACATAAAATATTTTTTTTTTTGCTTTTAAGCAAAGGCCAGAAAGTAAAATCATAAATTTTTTTTATTAAAACTGCACTCTCCCATCCATTAACACATCCATTCATACACACATCCCCAGTTGGCCATGTCTTCAAGACAACGTCGAAGACGCGTACAAGACGCACAATAAATCCCTAACGACATGTTGGCGACAGCCCATAAAAATCGACGAAGACTTTTTTTAACAATGGGCACTAAAGTCGTGCACGACAATGTGAGCGACATTTTCATGCACATTGGTGATCATGATCATATAATGAGTGACAATTTGGTTAAAGTTGTCCTTTGCGACTGTTTAAGCGACTTTTTTTCTCATATCTTCGTTGATGCCCGATAAGCGACATTACGTTAATAGTGTCGTTGTAGACAGTATTGTGGACACTATCTTCAATTTAATCGCCGATAGGTTAGTGACAATACACTTTGTCACTAGTTTTTTTTAAAGAAATAGATACAAATGAATTTGAATTTAAATAAATTAATTTAATGCTAACTGTTATGTTTTAACGAGTCAGAAAGGGACAGCAATTACTTACTGGCGGGAACCATGTAAATTAAACACTTCCGTATATATTTGAAAAGGGTACAAGGTTATGTGTTTATTGAACCTTTACTTAGGTAGGTATAAGATTTGATATAAATACACAGAATGAAAAAAACACTCGGAATAAATGAAGTTTTTTATTATTATTTTAAGTACGAGTCGTACTCAAAAATTCGAATACGAATAACACTAAAACGTACTCAAAACAATCCTGAATGGGATTATTTTCGAAAATCAATCCCTGAATTTCTAGAAAAAAGAATAAAATTCTTAAATCAAGTAAAAAAAAAGATTAAACTTTTCGTTGTGTTTAACCCTCCGGCTTACGCATGTTTGTGATTTTCTATACACATTGAAAAAAAGTCTTTCCAAACTCATGTGTACCACGAAGGGTTAAAATGTAAATTTGAACTTTTACTTCTCATTTAGTTTATATTTTTGGTTAAAAAATTAAAAATTACTTAAATTAAAAGGGTTTTTTTAATTAATATTAAATATTTTCATTTTCAAATAATTTAATAATAAACAAGTTTTAATTCGAAAAGCACCACTGGATTCCGAGTACTCGAATTTGCTGAAGCCGCCTGGTGCACCGCATGACAGAAAATAGTGTCAAATTCTAGCACAGAGTAATTCGACATGAAATGAAAATCGATTGTATAAAAAAAGTAAATAAAAAATATTTTTCTGCAGAATTATACAACTTACAAAATCAATTTTTTTATATGTTTCTAATTCCTTTTCCATTTTTCCTAAACCGTTTTTTGATTCTACTGGAAGCGTAGTTTGGATAACATAAAACAATATATTTATTTATGAATATTTGCGTGTATGACCATTTTATCAACTGGGTATACTTTCATTATATCCGGCCATACATGTTTGTAGCCGTGTATGTGTACAGTTACTTATGTACATAGACACATATACACAAAAACCAGACCGCAAATGGTAGACAAACATAAAAATAAATCCACTTGCAACATATGCACCATATTGCCAAAAAGAACAACAGCAAAAAACTGGTAAAGCACGTGTATTTTTAATGGTGAGTGACTCACTTTCATCTCACTGACTCACATCACTGAGGAGAGTATAAAAATTATGAAATTTTAGTATTTAACGACTGTTTTTAAAGTCAATTAAAGTTTGAGAGAAAGAACATAAAAACAGATATGAAAAAAATAAAGTAAAAGTTAACATTGTAATAAAATGCATTCATGTTTTGTGTCAGAATGATTATGAAGGAATCAAGATTATTATCGCATTACTAAACAAAAAAATAGTTATGATGTCAAATAATTTAAATTTCTTTAGTTTCGAATAGAAATTTACCAGTGACATCAGTATAAGTATTGTCATGAAATACTGCATAGATTATATTTTTATGACTAGAATTTATAGTTCTGAGTTTCATGATGATTTACCCTTTATTAACAAAGGGTATTTATAAAGCTTTCTCCTGAAAGTCACTTTGATATGCATAAAACGCTAACAAATAAGTATACTGTTATACTCCCTTATGCAAAAAAAAAAAGTTGAAGTTAGCATTAGTTAATCAACACAGAAGAACCCATTCACTTTTTCTGGGCTTATGTGTTGGTTAACTAATGTGAACTTTAACTTTTTTCAGTGTTAAATTTCAGTGTTTTTATCAAGAATTCAAATTGGGAATTAAGCACGAATAACAAAATCATTTAAATTAAATTCTGTATTCCCACGAAAATTATTTTGAAAATAAACTAACAAGCGCACGGCCTAAACAAAAATGACTGGCAACCTGCTTTATATTTGTTTGCGAAAACAATAAAGCAAGTTGTTTTTGTTTTTATATTGTTATTTCTTAACCTTCTTACAACTACAATTTATGTTGGAAGGATTCCAATCAATTGTAGTGGGGAATGCAAGAAGAGATAATCTCACTGTTTATTGTTGATGTTTTTGTTTAAACTTTGATATTGTTACAAGTAGAACTGTTGCTTATAATTCTTATACGCTTAACGGTTTTATTTGGTTTAATATCTTTAGGTTTTCTAAAATCTTTTTTAGATAAAGTTTCCTGATGATCTGGCCTAAGGAACCAGTGAAATGCGCATAGGAATTGCTTTTCCCATCAACAATAAATTTCAGTGAGAATAAAAATTGGGAATTAAGCACGAATAACAAAATTATTTAAAATAAAACTTGTATTCCCACGAAAATTATTTTGATAATATTTTAGATTTATAACAAAATGGTTAAGCGCCGAAATAACAACTATTTCAATGCTTAATTTTTCACTTACTTTATAAACGTAAATCATGTCAGTTTTCAAAGTATGAAATACACGTTCTTCAGATCCCTACAGCAGAGCTTCAAAAAGAATTCAAAAAAAAAAAATCATGTTATATTTCATAGAAGTGTAAGCGCTTCACTCCGAATTCTTCCGAGGAAGCATCATTTTTTGCTGGATTATATCACACATTTTGCTAAACGTTCAGTATATATTACATGATCCACGATCCAAATCGTTATCACCGTAACTTCGAGTGTTTAATAGGGACGTATAAGTAACAGTGGTATATTTAAATATTACTTATACGTAGAGATAACCAATAATGGCGCCTTTTGAATGCAATAACGAAGAATGTTACGGTTCCTTTTGTTCGCTCTTCTATTTTATTAGTATTTCTTCTTAAAATCCAAAGTTTAACAGCCGTATTCATAATAAATAAAATAAGTTTGAAATCTGTTTTAAGGCAAAATTTTCATACAAATTTTTCTTAAAATGCATTTCAAATCCATTTTAATTATTTATGAATACGGCAGTAATTGTTCAAGTATGTATGGATATGCAAGTAAACAGCTGACGATTTGTATTTACTAGGATCGCCCGGTGGCCGAAATTCGAACACTTGACATTTACTTTCGAGAGAACCTGTGCGTTATACAAAAAAAGTACACATTTTAAGAAAATAGAAAAATGCACTATTCACCCATCTTTGAACGTGTGTCTGCAAAATAATTTAAAATGCTTTTCAAACACTTTAATTCCAAAAATTTAGAAAAAAATATATTGGGCATATTTAATTTATAAGATTTTCATTAGTTTTGATAACAACAAAGTAAAAAATAGAAACACAGTTCGTTAAGTCATTAAAGCCCTTATGACACTACATGTTTTATTCATTAATTGATGTAGAATTGATAGAAAGAACCAGTAAATGCTAGAAAGAGCAAACTATAAAAAATCTAAACAAAGTTTTTTAGTTTTTTTTCTCTTATTATGGTTTTGTTTCGGGGATGGCCTTGAGAATTTTTAAAATTCTACCAACAACCTTTAAAAATTGTACTTTTTTACCCTAATTGCACTAAAAGATATTTTTAGTTTAAATTAATTTTATTTATGTTCTTAAAAAACACCACAAAAAGGTATTATAAATCTTAGTTTAGAAAGTATTACCAAAAAAGTACAATTGATACAACTTAGCCATCCCTGTTCTGTAAATTGTATTAAATGTTGCCAACTTTTATGAGAAACCTAAAAACAAAAAGCGATAAATCCCTGAATTTGCCCACAAACCGCTGATGCAGCAACACTTTTAATATTTCAAGCTTGAATTGTAAATTTTAAGTTGAACAATTTAACATTTTTTTTTACATAACTTCATTTTTAATCGATAATTTTAGTAAAATGTTTGACAGTTTGCCATTTATCTTAATACAGCTGAACCCTTCGCACTTGGTAAATTATTTTATTACCTTATATTTGCACTGTTCACCAAAACTTGAACAATGCATTAAAAATGTAGTGTCATAAGGGCTTTAAATAGGTTTCCGACTTTCATTTTCTTAAACGACGTTTTTGCGCGACTTTATTTTTCAAAATGTTTGCCGGTAACCCTGTACCAATTAGTTTATACATGTGTGTTTTCAAGTGCAAAATGAAACCAAAAACATTATGGGAGAACTCCATGTTGTCGTTTATACATGTGTGTTTGCAAGTATATTGCAAGAAAAAACACATTTTGGGAGAAGAACAAAAAACTCAACTTTTATTTAAAAAACGCTTTCTAAGCCCTTTAATCCTGAACATTTAGAAAAAATGTTTGCCTCTAAAACGATATATGCTTCATTAAAATCTGTGGACGATAAGATACTTAAAAATCAACCACAAAAAAATTGTTCCAGTATTTATACATAAGATATTGCCTTTTCTCTTTGTCAAACTCCACATAAAAAACATAAACCAAATTTTTTATATTTCGAGTACTTACGAAGGCTTATTTATGGAAGCTCACACATTGTGCGTATGACTTGAACACATTTGCTATAAAAGAACTGAAAACCGACAAATCGTGATCACAATCACAGCTTTAAGGAACAGTGATTATAAAATCACGTTCACTAATCACAATGTTCCCTAAATATCACGGGATCGTGAAAGCAAATGCGAATACTTACAACATGTTAAAAATTCATATGTTAAGAAATTTTTATTTATGTTTCATTAAAATACAAACATGAACATATCGTCGGCTTTAAGTGTAAAATTGCTAAATCCATTTTTTACATTATATGACATTTTGATACCATTCAATAGGTAAAGTTTCGCCGCATCGACTGAGAAAAACATTTACTTCAATTTGGGACTCTATATAAAATTAGAAAATAAATTAAATCATGTGGGCTTGCTTATTAAGCAAGAAATAGAAAACTTTAGAACTAATTTGTCAGCCCTGTAAGATTTGCGAGAAAAAGGGTAGCAGGTTTACACTTGAAGGCGGCGATAGCTATATATTAATACAGATATATCAAAAATAAACATGTATACCAAAGGGTGATCTAACCATAATGTACGACGTTAATTGTGAGTCATACCTTAACGACAAGTTTGTTGTCCAACTTAATTTGACATTTCTTTTTTTCAGTGTTGGACAAATGTAACCCTGTGCCCATGTTCTGTAACTCTCGCGTCGCTAAACATTTTGATTGAATTGTGTGGAATAAAACAAAAATGCCATATTATGAAATTTTTTTCTCACTAAACTGTGCCTGTAACGTTTTGTGGCGAGTACTAGCTGTCACGTAAGAAAATAGCCTGCCAATTACGAGAAAAAGTGTGTCTGTAAAATTTCTGTGAGAAAGTTCCAGCTTTGAACTGACAAGTAATCCCACGAATAAAAATTAGGCGAGAAATAATTTTAACACAAAAAAAAACAATTAAAATTGCAAATTGCAAAATGCAAAGAAATTATATTTTGTTCTTGGCACATTTTTACATTGTTAAATTATTTTGCTTTTAACATTTTTATAAAACATACGAATGTTTTCAAAGCTCGTTTGCAAACAACAAACCTTAAAGTCGCACTTTACATTATTTGGTATTGTCGACGGCTGTTTATCGCCGCCGTTGCTTACAATTTTGGTCGCCGTCAACGATATGTGTGACTGGCGTCCTCAAAGTCTGCAATGTCACATCGGCTTCGAATGGAATATTATGAGATCTATAACGTAACGACGAAAACTCTTTTGATAGTTTTCGACATGAGTTACAGATGCAGTTTTGTCTCACTTTTCGAGAAACAATGGAATATTTTGTTGCACATCTTCTCGATACGAGAAGTTCTCACTAAAGTTACAGAACATGGGCACAGGAGAGGTAAAATGTTCGTACTTCTTTGAAAATGAGGTCGGCTAAACTGTTATCGTGAATGATGATCGCTATCGTGAGATGATAACGGACTTCTAGAAGCCAAAAATGAGTATATGGATATAGACGATATTCGGTTTCAACAGGATGGTGCCACTTGACACACAGCCAACGAGACAATGGCTCTTTTGCGTGAGAAATTCAATGGCCATGTTATCTCTTGTCGCGGCGATGATAATTGGCCGCCACGATTATGTCATTTGGACTTCTTTCTTTGGGGACATTGGAAAGAAAAAGTGCACGTTAAGAAGTCAAGAACACATTTAGAGCTAAAGGTTGACACATTAACGACATTGAACTTCAATTATGTCTTAGAGTCATTGAAAATATGGACCATCGGACCGAAGTGAAGGGACGAGCATTTGACTGATATTTTTGTTTCAAAAATAATTGTCATAGATCCTTCTATTATAATTAAAAATATTAATATAATTCTCTGAAAACTTTTTGCTTTAGTAAAAAGTAATATCGTGCGTTTTGGGTGGATCACACTTTCTATAATATAATTTTAAGTTATATAGACTTATTTTTAATCCAAATTTTGATATTTAAATCAGGCAAATTTCGTCAAATTTAATTTTCATTAAATTATTCTTATGAAGAGAGGAATTTTACAACATGAGATCAATTAAAATTTATTGATGATTTTTCATTCTTGACTGACCTGAGGCTCGAACCCAGGCGTTTTTACGGACAGGTTACCTTTACATGTTTCGATTGCAACCACTCAATCTCTTCAGAGGAGTTTGCCATTCGCATTCGCAGCCATCGACGACTGCTGTCAGTCAATAGTCAAACATCAATCTTTAAACCAAATTGTATTTAACCTTTGGTAGATCGAAATTCGCTTTAAATGATAATCTATTTTTAATTGATTTTAAATGTTCTTCCTTACTTCTGTTTATTTCGTAGTCTTTGTCAAGTTGTAAAATTCCTTTCTTCAGAATAATTATTTAATGGAAATTAAATTTGATGAACTTTAGCCTGATTAAAATATCAAAATTTGGATTAAAACCATGAATAATTCAACAAAATAACCACAATACTAATTATTTATAAATATTTATTTTTGTTAACACTTTAAAAAACACAGTTTTGGGCAGGGCGACAATTTAGCATAAAATTCAAGACGGTTAAAAAATTTTTCTCTTGTCTACAATTTTAGTATAAAGGACTAGAATTACTATTTTTTTGATAAACGTACTTTTCGTTTTTGTTATAAAATCTTGTGTAGCTTTTTTTTACCTAAAATTTTTTTTTGTTTGGTCTTAAAGGGTGGCAGCACTACTTTTGGGTAAAACTGTTCTGCAACTCATTCAGTAATTACTTTATTTAAAACTGGTTGTAACAGGGTGTTTCCTAATAAAACATAGTAATATATTTTTAATATCAATGAAACGGTCTTTTGAGGAAAGAAAATGTTATGAAAATAATGTTTAAATATGATTTCGGCCATGTGGCCGCCACGGCTGACGCGAAGAAGGAACAATCTGGAACACCAATTTTCAACAACTTTTCGCATTCCGACCATCATCTTTTTTGAAGACATATGGGCCAATGACTCCGCCAGCACATAAAGCGCACTAAACAGTAATTTTCTGTGAATGTAATGGTGTTTCGACAAAGGCTTGTGGATTCTCCTCACTCCAAATGCGACAATTCTGCTTATTTACCTACCCATTCAACCAGAAAGGGGCTTTATCGGAAAATAAAATTTCGAATGGAAATTCAAAATCAATATCAATTTGTGCTTCAGCATATACGCCGAATTGTTTTGATTAAAAATTTTAACAACTCGCACGCGTTGCTCTGCTGTAGGTCAATCCATAATGAAATGTCGAAGCAAAATAAACAAAAAGCAACTATCAGCTGTTAAATAGGTGGTCAAATAAAGCAGTGATGCCAACTCAGAGTTGTAAAACTCCTAAAAAAACACCCTTTATAAAACAGATACTTGCACTTACTATTTTTTAAAAAATTGTCTTATCATTAATGTAGTTCATTACTTAACAGTCTTACAACTCACCAAAGTATGCATCTTTTAGGAATATATTTTTTCGGCGTCTTTGTTTGTTTACATACATACATACATGTGTCGCTTAAAAGCATAACAAAATATAAATTATATCCACTCCAATTTTTCTTTTACCACGAAGTATTTGCTTTATTTTTTCTTCTGTTTTAAAAATTGTTATGTTTATGTGTGTATATGAAAGCATGTGAGTAAATGTGAAAAGGTAATAAAAATCTGCTCATTAAATTGTTTACAACATAATGCATTTTTTCCCCCATCACAACAGCTTAACCATAAAACTTTAACTGTGTTTTTTAGGTCTTGGTTATTTATGTACATAAGAGTGTGTACACACTCCTAAGTAATTTTGTAGGTGTGGGATTTATTACAGGTGTATATTTTATGTGTTATGTATTTTTACCCAGATAACATGTGGAGGATTATTTTTTAAAAAGTCAGATCAATGAGTCTTTGTTGGGTATTTTTGTTGATCAACAAATTATTAATCACTTTTACTCTCACTAATGATTTTAAAGTGTTTGATTTTAAAATAATTATAAATACCTTTAGAAAAGTGTCGAAAATGACTCTTTTAATAATAAAAAACGAAGCGTAAATGAATCATCAAGAACAGTCGCCGGTAGGGTATCATTTACTCCCGACAAAAAACCATGTTATCTTATACAAATATAAATACGGGTACCATTTCTTTGTAGTGGAATTTTAAATATCTTATCGTCCACGGATATATCGGTTTTAAAGATATTTTTGTGATAATTTTTTTAATCGCAAACACACATGGGTTAACAGGGTTAATTTTGTTGTTCTGTTAAAATGCGTAGGTTTTTGTTTTATAACACTCTGGTTCTTTCGAAAGTTAATGAAAAGTGCTCGAAATTCGGCCAACGGGCGAATCTAGTAAAAGGAAATGGGCGCATATTCTGGGTTTTCAATCACGCTGAACAGTCAAAAAGTCTCAATTATGATTACAAATTAAAAAAAATGTTAGCTGGGAAACTTTTATTAATAATAAATAATAAACTAAACAACATTTCTTTATGGGACAATATAAGAAACAGCTAATGAGAGAAATCGCCGAATGCTTATAGGCGATGATTTAATTTTAAAAGTAATTATTCGGTTGGCGAATGAATCTTTAATTCCGGGCAACTTTTATAGGGAACTTAGATCAGACTATGGAGCAATTTCACTATTTTTAATATAATAAGAGTATTTTGATACTCGGCTCGTACCTCTTTTATGATGCAATTTGAAAGATATTTTTGTGCGAGGGCCTGAAGTACTAGCGAAATTTAACATATTTGCAATACCAGCTAAAATCCATTATGGCTTGTTTGTTAGCAAAGCTTTTACTACCACTACGAATCATTGGTATGGTGAATTAGAGGATCGGTTAAACCCTTTTGAAATACCATTTTTCGGACAGATTGACAAAAAGTGGACATAAGTAACTGGTCCCGAAATGTTTATGATGAATTATTAAATATAAAAAAGTTGATTCATTTTGCACTAAAAAAAATTATCGCCACTAATTTCTGAATATCTTAAAAACTGTTGAAGAAATAAAAAACTATAGTTAAGATGACTTAAAGGGAATTCTATTTCAAACAATCTGCTGGCAGCCATATGCATATCGTACCAATTGTACTTAAGTTATGATGAAACGAATTAGCATAACCGCTTTATTTCGGGCAGCATAATAGTCATACCCATCAAAAAATCTGTACCCTCTACAAAAAACTGAAAGCAAATTTAATTAAAGCCCCCTGTAAAATCCACATATTTTTATTAAAAGATTAAAATTTTTTTTTTGTTTTTTGCAGACTCCATACTCATATATTTTTTACACGGGTTGTAAAAAAATCCATACTCCCTTACAGGAAATATAAAGGTTTTCAAAAGAAGGTCTTTTGTTAGCCCTTCTGATGCATGTCTTTGAGAACGGCTTTTAAAAATGGACTGTAAAATGAGCCTCTTTTAAAGTACTCCGACCAAAGGAGTACGATTTAAACACCTACAAAAAAGTGTTTTTTTTTTAAATTTTTCAAAAATAAAAATTAAGCACGAATAACAAAATCAATTAAATTAAATTTTGTATTCCCTCGAAAATTATTTTGATAATTTTATTTTTACATTCATTGACAAACATAAATTTTAAGGGCCGATGTTGAGTGTGAACCACACCTGAACGTCAATTATTTATCTGAATTTAATTTGACATTTCTCAATTTCAGACAACTCAATTTTACCCATGGAAAGATACACAATCGAGCAACGCGTTTAAGTTATTCAGGCTTATTATCAAAATGCATATCGTGCACTTCGTGATTTTTTTGGTAAATTTAATCGTCCCAATGTGCGTACAATCACAAAAATCGTACACAAATTTGAGCAAACCGGGTGTGTAGAAGTTGTGAAAACACCAGTGCATGCTCGTACAGTTGCTACAGTTCGCGATAGTGTGGCTGAAGAGCAGGTCAACAAGACTCGACGTCGTGCCCAGCAATTGCTCCTCTCACGCTCGTCGTTGATGAACATTATGCAAAAAGACATACATTAACTCGCTTACAAGGTGCAATTGACTCAAGAACTAAAGCCTCTTAACCATTCCAAACTTCGTCAATGGTAAGAACGGTGGCAAGAAATGGCAACAGTGGATGATCAGTTTTTAAAGAAAAACATCTTCAGTGATGAGGTACATATTCACCTCAGTGGATTCGTCAATAAGCAGAATTGCCGCATTTGGGCGAATGATAATCCAACAGTGATTGTCGAAAAACCAATGCACCCACAAAGAATGACTGTTTATGGGCTGGTGGCATTATCGGGTCGTATTTTTACCAAAATGAGGCCGGTCAGGTAGTTTCTGTGAATGGTGTTCGCTATCGTGAGATGATAACGAACTTTTTATGGCCCGAATTGGAAGATATTGATGTGGATGATATGCCACACAGCTAACGAAACAATGTCTTTTTTGCGCAACAAATTCAATGGCCGTATCTTCTCACGTGGTGGCGATGTCAATTGGCCGCCAAGATCATGTGATTTGATACCGTTGGACTTGTTTCTTTGGGGTTATTTGAAAGAAAGGAGTACGTCGATAAGCCAGTAACAATTCAAGAGCTTAAGGATGAGATAATTCGGCACATAATAGGCATAGAACCTCAATTATGCCTCAGCATTATCGAACATTTTGACCATCGGTTGGAGGTGAGCCGCGAGCTCGCGGCGACCATTTGGCCATTATTTATTTCCATACATAATTGAATAATTGAACATACCAATATTATCATAATAAAAAGAAATAACAATAATTTTCTTATTACTTTGTGTTTTATTCAAAATCAACATCGGCCCTTAAAATTTAACCACCCTTTACATACATACATAAGAATGCAAAATAGGGTAATAAAAAATATGCGTGCATTTGGGCGGATTTGTCTCAATTTAAGAACACCTAATCTTTGATATGAACGAAATCACCATGTCAAAAATCAGCTTTTTACGTTTCTTAGTTTTCAGTAATTTATTGTTGGTCGCTTAAATTTAAGAATCCCACACTGTAGGCCGTAACTAAATCCTTCCATCCGGATCTGTCTAGAAGGATTTTTTCGATATAGTAGATTCTAATCGAAAAACAGGACTTTTTTAAACACTTTTGAGAAACTTCGGCCAAATCTGCCAAATCTGCCAAAATTTAAGTAAATTTTTACTGTCGACACCAGAACAATTTACTTACCTGCTCTTAAAAAAATTATGTAATGATAAAGTTTTTCTTTCATCCATTTTACAGCGTGTTAAAAAATTGTACACAAATACATAAGTACACTACCACTTGGGTTCTAATAAAAGCAACACACATACACACCCATGCATATAAACCACACAAATTGCTGTTTAAAGTGGAAATAACTTTCCTCTAGTGGACAAATTTCTGTAGTTATATGATTTTTACGTCATTGTTGTAGTTTTTGTCATTTTGACGTTTCGTAATACAAAACTAAAAATACTGCTGGTGTAAATAGTTTTTTTTTTCATTTCTTTCTCTCTTACGATTTTTTGAATGTTAGTTATAATAACAGTGTGTTAGTTTGAATGATGCTTTACTGTATACTTTATGTGTTTGCATGGTAATGAATGATTGTGTGTTAGTATTTGTGAATTTTGTTTGTATGTAGTTGTGTGAAAGCGTAAAAAAATGCATTAAAGTTACAATAAAGCACTAAACGTGTTGAGTGGGAAACACGTATATGACCTCATTAAACCACTACATGACATTTTTTTATATTTTGCACTTCTCTTTAGACTTTCTTGATGATGATGTTTTTGTTTTGGTGTTACACTAAAACTAAAAAGTTACATTTAAGCGAAAAAAAAATAAAAAAAGAGTTGGCAAAAAAAAACTTGTTCGTACAATTTTGGAGGATTTGACAAACAATGTTAGGTGAAAATTTTTTGTAAAAAAATATAAAATTATAATTATTATTTTAGGAAGTAAATGTTAACTTAAGTTTTTTAAAGGAAATTATCTATGTTATAAGAAATTTTGTGAAAATTTCGAAAAAAATTTGGTTTTGGTTTTTTTTTTAGAAAATTTTTGCTAAACCATGCTTATTTTTAAGGAAATTTGTCGAAAATCTAATATATTTAAAAAAAAAAATTTGCAATACTTAGTATTTTTAGGATATTTTGCAATATTTGCTAGTTATTGGAAATTAAAGGAAATTACCAATAAATACAAATTTGGCAAAATATCCTATAAATACAAATTTGGCAAAATTTCCTATAATTTGCAAATTTGGCGAAATTTCCTATAAATATCAATTTTGGCAAAATTTCCTATAAATTACAATTTGGCAAAATTTCATATACATAATTATAAATTTTGGCAAAATATCCTATAACTATCAATTTAGCAAAATTTCTTATTAATATCTATTTTTATAAAATTTCCTATTGGCAAAATTTCCTATAAATTGCAAATTTGGCATAATTTCCTATAAATTACAATATATGCAAAATTTTCTATAACTATCAATTTAGCATAATTTCCTATAAATATTAATTTAGGCGAAATTTCCTATAAATATCAATTTGGGCAAAATATCCTATAAATTGCAATTTGGCAAAATTTTCTATAACTATCAATTTTGATAAAATTTCCTATAAATTTCAATATTGGCAAAATTTCCTATAAAATACAAATTTGGCAAAATTTCCTATAATTTGCAAATTTGGCGAATCTATCTATCTATATATATAAAAATGAAAAATGTTTGTATGTTTGTTTGTCAGTTTGTTTGTTTGTTTGTGTGTTTGTTTGTTGGCGTATAGACTCCGAAACTACTGAACCGATTTTCCTGAAATTTTTACAGTAACATCACGTGAGCCCTAAAAATAAAATAAGCTACTTATTATTTCGATAGGGGCAGGGGAATTGGTACCCCCATAGGATGCCAATATTAATTATCGCATATCTTAAGAGCCGCTGGACGCATTTTGCTGAACTTTTTGTAGTAGGATCTTCTGAGCCCCAAAATTGAAATTAAATAGCAGCGGGGGAAGTGGTTCCCCCCATAGGACGCCAATGCTTTATATCGCATATCTTATGAACTGTTATAGTGAGAATGTTCAAACTTTGTGGAAGTCACTCTTATGGTATACTACACTTTTGAAAATAAAAATAAAGCGGGTAGGGGAGGGGGGGGGGAAACCTCCCATAGGATGCATACATTAAATATCGCTCAACTGAAGAACTATTAAAGGGAGAGTCTTCAAACGTATTTAAAGCTACAATTATGGTAAACTATAAATTTCAATATAGAAATGGGCGGGGTAGCCAGAGGAGGAGCAGTACCCCTCATAGATAGAAATATTAATAAGAGCCGCTGCAAGCAATTTGTTGAACTTTTGATAGTAGGATCTTCTGAGCCCCAAAATTCAAATAAAATAGCAGCGGGGGAAGTGTTACCCCCCATAGGACGCCAATGTTTAATATCGGATATCTTAAAAACTGTTATAGTGAGAAAGTTCAAACTTTGTAGAAGTCACTCTTATGGTATACTTCACTTTGAAAATTAAAATAAAGCGGGTAGGCGCAGGGGGGAACTACCTTCCATAGGATGCATATATTAAAAATCTCTCAACCGATAAAGTGGTTAAAGCAGTGTAGCGAAGCGCCCCGGGTTAAGCTAGTTTCCTATAAATATCAATTTCGGCGAAATTTCCTATAAATATAAAATTTGGCAAAATTGTCCATAAATACAAATTTTGGTAAAATTTCCTATAATATAAATTTTGGAAAATTTTCTTTAAATATTAATTTTGGCAAAATTTCCCATGTAAATCAATTTTGGTAAAAATTTCCTATAAATTACAAAATGGCAAAATTTTCTATAAATTCAAAATTTGGGAAATTTTTTTATAAATGTTAATTTTGACAAAATTTCCTATAAAAATATCAATATTGGGAAGTTTTCCTGTAAATATCAACTTTGAAAAAATTGCCTAAAAAAATATAAATTTTGCCAAAAATTCCTAAAAATAGCAAATTTTTCAAACATTGCAATATTTTTTATGAAAAGCAAATTTGGAAAAATGTCCAATAAACAACAAATTTTGGCAAAATTTCCTAAAAACAGCAAATTTTAGCAAAATTTCCTATAAACAGCAAATTTTGCCAAAATTTCCATAAACAGCAAGTTTGGCAAGTAGCAATTTTGACAAAATTTCCTTAAAAATAGCAATTTTGGCAAAATTTCTTGAAAATAGCAAATTTTGGAATATTCCTCAAAAATACCAAATCCTATATATAGAAATTTTGACAAAATTATCTAATTATAGCAAATTTTGCAATATTATAAATAGTCATTACGGCAAATTTTCTTAAAAAATAGTAATTTTGGATAAATTATTTATATATGTATGTATGTATAGCAATGTTGGCAAAATTTTCTAAAAATAGCAAACTATGCAAAATTTCTTAAAACTAGCAAATATTGCAAAATATCGTTATGTTTATAAGAAAAACTTGCTATTTATAGGAAATTTTGCTATTTTTTGCCAAAACTTGCTGTTTTTGCTAAGATTGGCTGTTTATGGGATATTTTACCAAAATTTACTTTTTATAGAAAATTTGGCAAAAATTTGCTGTTCGAAGGAAATCTGCCATAATATTGCCAAAATATACAATTTAAAGGAAATTTCGGCACAGCTAACCTAAAAAGATTTTCCAACAACCACCGTTTTCATAAATTATAAGAACCAATTATCCTTTTTCATGATACACCGAACTAAAAAGTGCATTTGAGTGAGTGAAGTTGTCGCTGATGAGCTGTGCTTAAATTCTCCGTAGTACAAATCCTGCAGGTTTTCTTGTTGACGTCTACAATTAATAGATAATGGGCTGAATTTTTCTTTTTAGTTTTTTTTTTTGGTTTTGTTTTTTGGAATTGTGGGTTCGAAAAATAAAACTTAAATATTCATAAACATTGTTCAACTGCGTAGTAATTGATGTTAAATTTCACAAGTCTTTTTCATAAAATGCTGAAAAAAAGTTGTAAAGAATTCCAATAATCGAATGTAATATGGCACCCACCATTTTATAAAAATTGAGACGGTGATGAAGATTGGTTTAGAGTGTAATCCAGGCCCGAGAATTTTTAATTCCTGGTAAAGGGCATTAAAGATTCGGTACAGCCGAATAAAAAATTCTCACTTCCACTTCAACATACATCGCAACATATTCTTGGCATAATGCCAACGCTTTTGATACTGTGTCACAGTTTTTCCAATAGGAATGTAGTCAGTTTTTTGTGCTTATTATTAGAATAGAATCTAGAGATTTTATTTCTGTTTACTTGTTGGTTTTTTTACTGCTCTGCTTTTTTATCATCTCCTAAATGGGGTCAAGTAATAAACTACATGTTTAATTAACTGGTCAGTTATTTTTCCTTTTTTTAATTCTGCTGCCGTTTTTTCCTCCTTCGACAATACTCCAAATACTAAAGTGTTTTGATATCACGTTTTGTCCTGGATTAATGATATCATTCATGGATGGTAAATTCTAGAAAGAATCTACTGTAAACTACACTTATTCTTGGATTAGATATCAATTGGTTTCTTTTTTGAAGTAAAAAGCAAACTGAACAGTAAAAAGCAAATGGATAATCAAGGAATTTTATGATCTTTGACGAAATTGAATTTGGAATGGAGCACGAGCAAGTGTGCTTAAATTTAAGAAAACAAAATTTATATATTGGCTTAAAAAGAAGGGTGGTTTGACAATATGTAACAATACAATAAATTTTCTATGTCAGCAAACAAGTTTAAAGTAGGTGGGTTTAATATTTTTAATAACATGCTTTTGCTTTAATTTTTTTTAGTTCTCTTAAGAAGAAAGATGAAAATATTTTTAAATAAATAAGTCCTTACTAAACTAATTTATTGGAAAATGTTTCATCTGCCTTCGAAACTTCATACTACTTTGAAAATACAACTACTTTTTAAAAACTTATTAAATTTTAAAAACTTATTTGAATTTGAATTACTCTTTCTCAAAAAGCAAATAAACTTTTCCTGTTAACAAAATTAAAATTAAAATTTAGTATTTTAATTTTTCATAGACCGTTAAAAAAAAAAAAAAAAAATTCACGTGTTGGTGTTAATATTTAAGTTGGGCATATTTTTTTACTCGTGCTCGCACTAGAGGCAATACTTTGTTTTTTTTTTTTTTTTTTGGCAACAAAAATATTCAGTCCCTGAGGACGCATTCAAATTTATTTAAAACATTTTTTACATCTCCCCCACACCAGTTGTTCGCGGCATCTGCTTCAAAAATTTTTTTTGGGAAAAAGTAAAAATTGTGTTTATTTTGCATTGAATTTTATTTAGCACTTAAAGTTCTTTTTCTACATAAACTCATTGAAGACTACAACATGATTCTTTTCTGCTATAACACAGACAGAAATAGCAACAACCCAATATATGGGAAACATTTTTTTTTTTGCTTATTTGAACGTTTTACAACACTGCAGTAGCAATAAGTATCCTTGTAATGAGCTAAGCTAAAAAAAATCCTGTTGTTAAAGTGTAAATGTATGTGTATATAATTTTGTGGCAACATTTTTCCTGATTAACCCAATTTATGCTTATTTTCATCGAAAAAAAGTTGTAATGACTTAAACAGGGAAGGATTGAGGAAGTAGAAGTAAGTGAGCATAATCTTAATAACAGTTACAAGTAAAACATTAATTTATAATTTAAATTAAATCCTAGATTATATTTTAGACCAGACACAACCGATAGTTTAGACCTCACTAAGGTCTTTAATAAAGACTAGATTGTAGTCTATAGACAACAGTTTATACTATAAGCTAGAACACAGCCTAAACTAAAGGGTGGTCCAACCATAATGGACGATGTTAGCCGTGAGTCACAGCTTAACGTCAAGTTGTTTGCCCAACTTAATTTGACTTTTCTTTGTTTCAGTATTTGACTAGTTCAACGGTGGTGAGGCACACAAATTCAAGGGTTGTTTGAACAGACAAATGTACATGGTGACTTTACAAAGAACATCATCTTCAGTGACGAGGCACAATTTCACATCAGTGGATTCGTAAACAAGTACACGTAGAAAAAAAACATGGTTGGAGGAAACCATATTCTAAGAGCAACATATAATGGCTGTTTTTTAACAATTTTTATACCATTTTATGTTTAAATATTACCATAGTATGGTTAAACTCAAGCATAAATTTCCCAAAATCAACCATAATTTGGTCAAAATTAACCATATATTGGTCAATATAAACCATAATTATGGTTAAAAATAGCCATATTATGTTCAAAATTAACCATAATATTGTCAAAATTTTCCAGAATTTTGGCATTAGTAACCATATTCTGGTCAGAGTTAAAGATAAAGTGATCAATGTTAACTATATTATGGTTATTTATTTCATCAAGTTTTTCAATTTGATTGTTAAGTATCAAATTATAATATTATTTAATTTTTTATTCCTGATAGGTTTTATTTTCCACTTTTATAAAAAAACCCCCTTTAAATCATATTCCCTTCATTACCATGATACAACTACACAAGGTAGATTCGTTGGCCCATATGTTTGTCAGCTGTTTACCCCAGTTAAAACCCAGTTGTCAAATTACGTGTATATGAGCCAAAATTTTTACATGTGTGCGTTAAATTGTTTTTGATTTATATGAAGACAATTTGACAAGTCGGTTATTTTTATAGAGCACGTCTACACTCCCAAATAAGTCTACCTTGTGTTAATGTACTTTGTTCAATACCATTTTTTCTGTTCTACTAGTTTATTTTACGTTAATTTATGTATTTTAGTCAATTAATTAAGTAAAATGAATGAGAATTTTAAGCAAACCAAACACACATTATTGTAAAATGCCAACGACCAGAATGTTGTTGCTTTTTAAACATAAAGTTTTAAATTTAAAGCTAAAGATATTATACAAATAAAACTGTTTAGCGAATAAGAATTATAAACCTCAGCTTTACTTGTTACAATATCAAAGCTTGAACAAAAACAACAACAATAAACAGTCCCGACTACAATTGGTTGATTTTTTGTCAACTCTAAATGTAATTGTAAGTGCGTAAAGAAAAATCAAAAATAAAAATAAAAACAAATTACTTTATTTTATTTTGCCAGTTCAGTTTATATACACTGCCACATGCATATTAAATAGTTATCAAAGTTTTTCTTGTGATTCAAAAATTAATTAACAACGTTTCTTTCAAATGTGCTAAATTCCCATTTCATACTATAGAACAACTGAAATTAATTGTTGATGCGATAAGCTATTCCTATGCGCATTTAGTTTTAATTAAAAATTTACTCAACTAAATATACCGTTTACTTATATGAAAAAAATGATTGCAGAAAGGATTTTTTATATGTACTAAAAAATGTCATTGATACTATTCATAAAGTTTTTTTTCTGAAAAACGAAATTGTTTGTTATTAATTAACAATTTTTCGTTGTGTGCTAAATTAACAAATTTAATTCTTGATAAATGAACTAACATTGATTGTTGGGGGATAAGCTAGTTCTTGTTCGCATTTGACTGGATGCTGAGGCCACTATTAATTACTATTAATTTGTTTACTGGTTAAAATTTAAATATTATCGCAAATTTTTTAATTGAAATCCATTTTCATATATTTCTGTGACCCGTTTTTAAAACATCTTCTATGAGTTTTCATAATTCTTGAAGCTACCTCTGGAATTTATTTGCAAATCTTAATTTTTTTAGTTGGGTATACTCTGTGACTTATTCACGGATATACCTTCGATGTTCTTTAACCTTGGTGCACCACATCGTATTGCCAGACCACGATTGAAACCCCCAGCCAAATAAGTAATTGAAATGGTAATCGAAAATAAATTTGTATTTTTTTTATATAACTGTAACATTTCAAGAACAATTTCGATTTTAGTTGAACTGTTAATTTTCAATTTCTTGATATTCTCTAGTTAGGCTTGAGTTCATCAAATTTAATTTTCATTAAATTATTATCGCTGAGGAAGGAATTTTTATACAACTTGGAATTTTTATTAAAATTTATTGATAATTTTTCTTGGCTGAGCTGGGATTTGAACCCGGGTTGATTTTTACATGTTTCAAGAATCACCACATTCGATCTTCAGAAAATCTTTGAGTTCTAACCACTGCACCACTGCGGTGCCCGCCAGCCAACAGTTAACTATCAATCTTTTAACCAGTAGTACTTGTGGTTCGAAATTTGCTGTTATTATCATTTAAATTTCAAATTACATGTCGCCTCCTTTCCTCCGTTTTTGTAAAATATTGAAATTATTCTGTTAAACAATCATTGCAAGCATACGTTTTTGTCTATCCGCCATGTTAAAGGCACTTAGCAGCAAAAAAGAATTTTTCTCTAAACTTTGGTTGTGGTTTTACAAATAACGCATAACGAACGGTAATAAAATGAACGTGACGGGTACGGTACCGCTGTAATGTACTTTAAAATTACCTGTGATCCAGCTGGAACATGAGGTACACTAAGTGAACTTTTTATTGTATGAGGGGTTTTATGCCCTAAATGTGGTTCAAATGATTCCAAATTTGTTTAATTCGATTCAGGATAACTTATTTGCAGAATTCATAGCCTTTGATTCTTAAAAATTTTCGCACAAAAAAAAATAGACCATGTACGAAGGGATATATATTTATTCAAATACTTCAAGAAACAAAAAATTAGGAGCGTTTAAATCAGGTCAATTGAAATTGCTGCCTGTTTAAATAATGCGTTTACCGCAAATGTCTCGTGAAAGCTTTACGCTTTTTGGCTTGGTGTAGGCTTTGTAACTTTATCTTATTGATGCCACATTTACCTCCATAGCTGGCCTTAAGAAATCTTATATTATTAGGGTGTTCAGTCGATTAATTCTTATTCGATTAATCGAACAATTTTAGACGATTAATTGTTCGAATAATTTAAAATTGCTAATTTCGATGAAAGTATTAATCGAAGAATTTTTACCGATTAATCGAATAAAAATAATATATAGTATTTCTGGTAAATGTGTAATTTTTTTTGTAGTTTTAAGTCAAATATACAAACCAAAAGTGTGTGTCCGTTGTAATTAAAAAAAAAAACAGTCATGTTAAGTGAGTAATTTAGCTTATATTTTTGTTAAATTTTTGTCAACACAATTAAAAAATTAATTTCAGAAAAGAAAGAATTAGAAAGGTGTGTTAACTCAAAGATTTATATTTATTAATCGGGTATGTTCTAGAAAACGAAATAAAGTGAAATTGAAATCGAACGAAAATTTAAATTCAATTATTTACAAAATGATTATAGTTTAAAAAATTTGCTCGATTTTAAATTACACGCCCGTATTTTTTAACAAAATAGTTCATGCGTTTCTCTCTTTAGAATGAGTTTGGCTTAGAAATATTGTACAAAGGATAAATCTAATAATGCTAATTGTAACAGGTGTCCAAAAACGTATTAACGTAAATGTTCTTCAACAACTTTACTAATTTACAACTAACAAAATCACTATAAAATAGTACATACTTGAAGAAAATGATCCAATAACAAAATCAAAGGGGTTACAAGTTGTCTATTGAAGAAATATTTGTAACAAGATACTTCGATCGATTCTCTTGAGGAAATAATTTGCAGAAGCTAAGCAGATGAGCGAATGTCCGTGAAAAGTTTCAAAAACTCCAAAGTTATTTTGACTCTTTCAAAATCTAAGTGCCCGAGAGTGAAACAACAATTTGGAGCAACCTTGACAAGTTTTATTTAAAAAAGAATGTTTATTTACTTAATTACTAATTTTTTCTAGAATTATCGACAAAAAAATCTCGAACATTATAAAATTTCTGGATTTAGAATTATTCGATTAATCGACTAATTTAAAATTTGTATTCGTTTAATAGAATAAGTTAAGAATACCAAATATCGATTCATCTTTTAATCGAACAAAAATAAAACCCGATTAATTGCACACCCTATATATTATGCTGTGAAATTTGATGATATTCCACAACAAACTGTATGTGCACAGGGGGTGGGTGCAATTACCGCTGGTAAAATACTCTACTCCGTTGACACATCTTGTAATTTTGTTTATTAACAAAGTCATGCAATTGAAAATAAACAAAACATTTTTATTAGATTATAGTTTATATTATTTCTATATCTCCATTCTCAATTTCAAAAATCCTCTTTAGAACAATCTTAAAAAATAAAGTCATTTAAACTTCTTCGTTACCTTTAGGCCACCCTGTTTCTTATTTATAACATTTAAGGCCTTCTGTGTTAGTTACTCTCCAGAAAATACCTCTAAATCCGCTACCTACTTTTAATACTTAAATGCGAGTGCCTAATGTAACCTTTACTCTACATGATGGGGTTGTTATCTTATAATGTTGCGCTAATATTATGAGGTTTTATATATTTCGTCGTCATGACATGCCTACAACCAGACACACTGCTGATAGCGAAATATTTTTTATAAAAATACACATACGACAATGTGTGGAAATTAATATATAGTAGTACAAGCTAATGTACGTGGCATAATAGAGACCTCATAATTTTCGTTTACATCCCACCGTCAAAAAAAAAATACAGAGGAATAAAAGAAGCCAAACTCTCACTTTCGTACGATGACACAAAAATTTAATGTAATAAAGCGCAAATTAAGTTATTTAAATTAAGTACATTTTTCCTCGTACTTTTTTTGGTATGGAGGCAATGGAAATTATAATTTTCTCTAACGAATAAAAGAAAAAAAAAACTGATGGAGAAGCAATATTAAATTTAAGTTTAAAAAAAACCAAATTATGAAATTTAATCTCCATTATGAGCTAAAATAAATTGTTGTGAGGAAAAATTAATAATGGATTTTAAATTATGTTCAACAAATATTGACTTTAACTTTTATTTTTATTAGAAGGTAACATTTCCAATCTACATATCCGTTCAGAATTTGTAGCAATTTTATTTGAATGTGTTAGTAAGGCGTTTGTGTAAATGGGTTTGTATGAACCCTGCAAATAATAGGACCAGTCCAAACACGCGTGTAAAGAGTAGTCCACAAAGGACCAGGACTAGTCCAAAAGTAACCCAAACGTATGGAAAAAACCTGGTCTATTTAACATTACGATGTCCTAGGAGAGGATCATATAACCCACCTTTGGACCACTAAGGAGTAGTTTTAAAACTACTCCATGGTATACTCAAGAGGATTAGTTTTGAAGTCGTTTAAAAACGAAAGCACGTCGTTAAAAAACGAAGACATGTCGTCTCACTACAAACACTTTTTAACAATGACATGGTCCATGCTTGCATTACATCGGACCAGTCCATGGAGTAGTCCATTTTATCAAAATGGGTCAGGTGGTCCAATTTTATTTGCTGGGAATATGTGCGTGTAGAAGACAAAAAATTTTCTAAATGCTGCCATTATTCATATAGAAAATTTAAAATAAATATTACTTATGTTTACTTTAATATACGAACAAACAAATTCAAATATATTTAAGCACACAGCCACACACATATACAATGAAACACATTGTAGCCTTAACAGGTAGACAAGTGTTCGTGCTGTTTTCTACAATAGTTTACTATGTAAAGTTTATTTGAGTGTAGAAGTATATTGTGTTATGTATAGAAACATTACGCTATACATATATTTATTTTTTCCTTTTTATAATTTTAAATCCTTTCATAGTGATGGTAATAAAAGTAGTCTAATAAAGCTGGAAGCCTACACCACGACTCAAATTATATCTAACTAAGGGGACCGTATGAACCTAATAAACACAAGTGTAGTGAACCTTTATCTTAC
This sequence comes from Pollenia labialis, assembly GCA_949318255.1. NCBI lineage: Eukaryota > Metazoa > Arthropoda > Insecta > Diptera > Polleniidae > Pollenia > Pollenia labialis. The sequence goes on from OX439141.1 coordinate 132,775,220, forward strand.
ACAAAAGCTATTGGATAAAGATTTTTTTAAATTTTTGGAAATTTTCAAAGTAATTTTTTGGGAATACAAACATTTTTTAATATAAAAGATTTTGTTTGTTTGTCGTGCTTAGTTCCCAATTTTTGGAAATCATATTTTTAAGAAAGCTTGGACTTGATAAAATTACATTCATTTAAAAAAATTTCGTTCATTAAAGGGTTGATAGGGCCATTGTGGCAATAAAGACCTGTTTGAGAATGGAATGTTATCTTCGGGATAAGATTTTATGAGGACTATTTATGTGGTTACGTCATTTAGCATAAATGCAAAATTTCAGGAATCTCTTCAATTCTTTTCGAAACACAAGATTTTCAGTACAGACAACCAGTAAGCAAGGAGGACAGAATAACATTCGAACGATTGGTATACCAAATTCTGAAAATGTAAATATGAGGCCTTTAAATATTACACACACAATATTATTACAGTAACGGACTGCAGTTTATTTAAGAAGTATTCCGTTCAGTCAGTTTTAAATAAATAAACATTTAAAATTCCAAGCGCATTTATTTTTAACTGGTTCTAACAGTTATTCCAGAAACTAAGTGCATATTAATAAGGATTTTCAGTTGCAGTTAATATTGTCCGTTGATTAAGTTAATTTCTTCGTTATGTAAAATTAAATGAATTTTTTATTGTCAAAAATTCAACAGCGAATTCCGTTAAAACAAATGAACATTCAGTTATTTTATTTAATTTAACTACCAAAAATTAATTTTTACTTATCTATAAAAAACGATTTGCTTGTTTTGTGTAAAATAATTCCCAGTTTCTATTTGTTTAAATAATTTAGTTAACCCTCTAAAGCTTAGGTCCGCCTACAGGCGTGGTAGCAAAAAACCGTCATAAAATTTTTAATTTTGACAATATATCCCTAATTAATAATTCTGGGTGTAAATCAAAGCTAATTTTATGAAAAAGTGTTCATTCAGTGGCAACACTCTCACGAGTTTGACAAAAAGTACACTCCCATCTTGAATTTGAATGGCAACGTTCATTTTGTATTCTTTGTGAAGAAAGTTATTATTGTCCATCGAAAAAATAATATTTCAAAGCTTTAGATCGGGCCGAAAAAATTACTGGTAATTATCTAAACGTTCAATGGAAATATTTATTAAGTTTGAATTCTAAACAATATTATCGCTGCTGAATATGGATGTTTTTGCTGAACCCGTCTGGAGGCGGGCTAGGGCATCAACAGAAAAAATGCCGGAATGTACACTAATATTGTAAATAGAAAAAAATAATACTTCAAAGCTTTAAATCGGGCTGAATAAATCACTGGAGCGTATCTTAACGTTCAATTAAAATAAATACTAAGTTTTTATTAAAAAAAAAAAATAATCGCTATTGAGTATGGATGTTTCTGCTAAAACCGTCTGGAGGCGGACTGGGGAATTACACAGAAAATTCTGGGATAAATATCAAAATCGTTTCTTAAATTATTACAATAATGCCCAACTTTACTATACAATTTGACCTCTTACAGGTCAACGAGTATTCAAAAAAAAAAAAAAAAAACTGAAGTCAGATTCATGTTTCTCATCCTAAAATTAGCTTAATTTGATTTTTTCAAGGCAAATTAAAAATGTGGCATTAGAGGGTTAAAAACATCAAATTTTAAAAGTAAAATAATTGCGAAGCGATATCGGTCATGCTACTGGTGTCTTATAATTGAGAGTTCCTCGGTAAACAACGTGGTCAGTACAACAAAAGTGAAACAAACTCGTGTAACGGAGTAAGTAAAAAATAATATTCTCTATCTCTATCATTAGAAAAACAAGCGGACAGGTGTGCGTCTGGTATTTTTTATTTAATAATTAATTAATTTAATAAAATAACTGAATATTCCTTTGTTTTACGGAATATTCAGTTAATTTTTCGATAGTTAATTTATATAAAATAACTGAAAATTCATTTCTTTTTACGGAACATGGTGTGGAAGTTTTGACAGTAAAAATTAAATGAACTTTTCGTTAAAATAAATGAACGTAATTAGATTGATTTTAAATTACAATTTCAGTTAATTTTACTTGCAGAATATTGTTAGGAATGCTACAAAAAATGGAAGGATTTTTTTTTTTATTAGGAAGATTTATAAGAACATTTTAAATAAAGAAAAACGTTCTTATTTAAAGAAATTTTTAGATTATAAAAAAATCTTTTTTAAATAATAAAATAATTAAAAAAATGTAATTCCAAATGGAGCAGATAAATAATTATAAAAGCTTTTCTGAAAAAAGTTTTAGTCCGTTTATAACGTTTACAAAAGCTATTCTGAGAGACGATATTTATTTAAGTTGTTCTTAATAAACTGCCTTATAAAGCTTTTCTGCATAGAAAAGTTTATAAATGTCTTTATATGTAGAAGAGTTTTTAAAAAAACTTTACTTAAATAAGAGCGCTATAAAAGATTATTATTATTATTCTTTCTCTTTATAGAATTTGTATAAAACAAATATTAACAAGGATTTTATAAAGATGTGTAAAGATAAAAAGAAGCTTTTCTGTAAAGATGTAGCAAATACAAAGCTTTAAACAATCTTAAGCTCTATAAAAAATCTGTATTAAATATCGTATTAATACAAGCGTAAAAAAGCTTTAAAGCTTAACTTTAATAACTTTAATTGTAATTCTCATTACAATATCGTATTAATACAAGCGTAAAAAAGCTTCAAAGCTTAATTTTAATAACTTTAATTGTAATTCTCATATATAATTTTCATTAAATTACGATAAACATGTAAATTAATTGAAAGTAGATAATCAATTACAGAAAATTTAAGAGATTGAAATTTTATTATATACGCGCAGTCGCCGCAGTGGCGAAAACGGTAGAACTGCAAAGAATTCTTATGATGGGAATGTGCTTATTTCGGAAACATGTACATTCGTTCTGAGCCGGCGTTCAGTCAAGAATAACAATTATAAAAAAAAAAAAATTTGTTAATTCATAAATAATTAATGGAAACTAAACTTGATGAACTTAAGTCGGATTTAAAGTTATTCAAAATTCGAATCAAAAACCAACAGTTCAATAAAATCACAATTGTTATAAAAAACTAAACTGCCTGTTTAACGATTTTGAACGTCAATGTTCGCATGGAAAATTATATTTAAAACAACATATAAAAACAAAATTCTGAAATTTGTTTTGAATGTAATTTTCTATGTGAACGTTAACGTTCGAATTAAATTAACCTGTTAATGTAAAAAGAGTCCTAAACGAACGAGTAAAAGAAAAATTTTTTTCAAACCCCATTTTAGTATTTTAATAGATGTAAACTTTTCGAAATATACGGTTTGTAAAAGCTATCTAAAAGCTTTTCGATTTATACATGAGCAATCCATCAAAACCTTTTTTGCTTTTCCAAACGTTTTCCTTGCCAATATTAACAATGATTGCTCGCTTCGAAAGAAGCAATAACTTAAAATGTTCCGATTTTCTTTAACTTTCTAAGCGAACTAGGAGCTAAAGCCACTTGAGAAAGCGTGGAGCCATCGATTAAAATATAAAGCAGCTTTATTCAAAGGCTTGATATATTGGCTTTGCTACAAGTATACACACATGTTCGATAAATTTCTTTTTTTGTAAAATTTGGGTACATAAATCCAGGTCACTATTTTAAATAGTATGGTTTGTTAATCGATAAGCTTTTATTGCCATTATGCCCTTGTATGGAAAATATAGCCTGCAATACGTACGCTTAATCAATACATATTTCGAATTGTCGGATTTAAACTCGAAACTTTTGCTATTTTCTTCACCCAAACTGTTTAAACATGTTTGAGAGTTCTATTATAGAAATGTGTGGAGTATGAGTGTACTTTAATGCTTGAAAGAAAATAGAAGTTTATATAACAATACAGAGTTTTTTTATATCACATTTATATTTCTTGTTAGTTTAGCAATGCCTGCAGCTGTTGCACCTGTAAGCCACGTTGCAACAGCAATACCAACAAGTTTAAATAATGTTTTATACATTTTATATGTTTATAGTTTAATATACAGCAAACATAGTGCTCACTATCAACATCGTCATCCTCATGATGTTAAGATACACACACTCATACACACAATTGAACACACATAAAGAACAGTGATCGGGGAAAAAAGAAAAAAAAATGGATTTATGAGCCTATTAGAATGTTGTGGGTAAGAGACCATCTTATATTTGCTTGCGATATTATCTAGCTCTGTATAAAACCAAAAAAATATTGATTTAGTTACTTTTTATTCTAAGTGAGCCTTGGAAAGAGTTTGAAAAAAGCCGAGGAGGAAACCAAAATATGGTTGTGGCTTCATTATGAATGTATAGTCAACCATAATTTGGTTGCCGGTAACGATACAATTGCTAAAATAATCATGAAATGTTTAAAACTCTAAGTCAAATTACAATCCTTAAAAGCTTTTATTTTATACTTTAATAGTCTTATTCCTCCAATATTTTCCAGGAATATTTTGTAAAAAGCTTTTAAGGATTGTAATTTGACTTAGAATACACATTCGAATAATCGAAAAATTTGTATAATAAGAATTTAAATTTTTAAACAAGCTTCTGAATCGTCGTTATTTAACTTAAAAGAAAGCGAATTCAGATTCTACATTTATTTTTTGCTTCTTTACCCGGGTACCCCGGTACCCAATACAATACACTTTATGGGATAACACAAACACGTTTTAACTGCTCAAGGAATTCAATAAACGAAATTCTGTATCATACAATTACTTAAGATTAGCTTCCAAAGCGTTATTATTATAATACAGAGAAGTCTCATTTACATATCATGTATGACCAAAAATGTTCAACTGTTTGTTATACTAAAAAATACTGTCCTGTACAAAAATTTAAAAATTTTAGCCGTTATGCAAAACAAAGTTAAAAAATCATATTTTTATATAAACATAATTTAATACGCTTTTAAAAAGTTTAAAAATTTAATTTAATTTCATAAAAATAGTGATTATTAATACATTATAGTAGATGGGTACCCGGGTACCCTGGGTACTAAACAATGTGGAGGGTTAAAATACCACTGTGCTGCACTCATTTGTATATATTGTTTGTTATGTCGGTTGAGACTGCACAAATGTTCAAGTATAATTTAAAAAAAAAACGTTTTTTTCGTTCCCTCTTTCTCTCTATCACTATCTTGTTCTTCTTCTTTTAGTGGAAAAGTGTTTGTATGGACTTTTTTGCTCATGTTAAAAAAAAAAATTCCTGTATTCTTTTTAGTTTTCGGGGTGAATGGCTGCAGAAGATGTAAACTAGCGTTTTATAAAAATAATGTACACTTAATATGCGGCAGTGTATTACATAAAACCTGGAGTGTTGAGTTAAAATGTAAAACTTTAATATAAATCAACATAAGTTTCCGTAAGCTTAAGCCATACAGGAATTAAAGCGAAATTTACATGTTACGTGTGGAAATTTAAGTGGCGAGTGAAGAATAAATGTTTAAATTAAATAAGAAATAACATTTACGCTTACTTAGCAGATGGAGATTAAGTGTCAGGGTTGGGAAATTTATAGCTGTTGAATTTAAGGATTTTGGGAGTTACACTGGCCAGCAAAAATAGATTTTTAATTTGTAAAATCAATCTGGATTAGAGACAAAGGTAGTACCCAAGGAATTTTGAAAAATATAGAAATATTATTATTTAAGTGAAATTTAATTTCACTGTAAAAAAAATAGTGCCGCAACAAAGTTGTTCCGATCGTTTCATTCACTTGAAATACGCCTTATTTCAATCCAGCTGTGGCCTAAGCTTCTGATTACCAAATAAAGCTGACTCCTCAATATCTGAGCAGGTCTCTCAATACGTCCTTAACCTTTGGGGTTCCAATCGATGGTAATAACGTCTGGCGTTTTTCTGAGTGTGCACCTAAATCAACGCCATTTCTATCCATGGTTTTTGATGTGTTGTGTGTCCGAGATCAACATTTCTTAGATTTTCGGGCGAAAATATGTGTAGGATTTTACGAAGGCAACTGTAAACAAAACTGCTTTGACTTGAATGATGTTGGTATATTTTGGTGCAGCATTCAAAAATTATGCTTACATAGAATAGCACAGATTTGCCGTTAGAGTTGAAGATTCTAAGCTTAATGTTATTCGACAGTTGGGAGGAACGCCACATGTAGTTTAGCATGGCAAATGCCTGTGTTGTCCTGTCTGGTTTGCACTTTATGGTAATTGTTCAACTCAGATACATGAAGGATGTTACATTTTCGAGCGGTTGGTGGTGAAGCAGGAAAGGTTGTGCTTGCTGGGGATGCTTCGATGCGCATCGCTTTCTCACATACTTGCCGACCATTTTTATCTTGTGGTGGCTGTCAGAATGCCAATGTGCAAACATCATCCGCGTAGGCTTGGTCTGCTAGACGCCCCTGCAATACCATTGTTATGCGTACATATATAAAAATAACTTGTTGAGGGTTAGAAGGAAAAGATAAGATAATACTTAGGAGAATCAGCGTCATAATAAAAAAGGCATGTAGAGAATCTATGAATAACTTTTATAAAAATGGTTTAGAAAATATAAAAAACAAGATCCAAAAAAAGTTTGAAGTTTATAAATGAAACGCTTGGTAGAAGTTCTCAAAGGTATATTCCCATTAAACATGAAAATTGTGATGATATTTCTGATGAGTTGGAAAAATCTGAGGTTTTGAATAAATGTTTTGTTTAATCAGTGACCAGTTTAAGGTCACAACACAAATGATGAACGTGCAGTAAAATTTATTTGAAAAGCACTCAGTTATTTGAGTGTTTTCCATATAACTTTTACTACACGTTCAGGCACAAAAGGATGTGGAAAAGAAGAAGTAGTCGTTTATGTTGTTAATATAATTTGTAAAAGTTTGTATGAAGGACAAAGCGGCGTAGCTGGCATGTTTTATGATTTTAGCAAAGCTTTCGACCTCATTGATCATAGTTTGTATTTTGCTTCAAAAACTAAAATTCTACGGTATTTGCGGGAAGGACTTGCTCTTATTGCAGAGTTTTTAACTTAACGGCAGCCGTTTGTACAAATTGGTGAAGTTAAAAGCTAATTACGTGAAGTTTCATATGCAGTGCCCTTGTTGTTTAAAAGCTTACATGGAACGTGATGCAGCTTTGTTATCTGAGTTTTCTCGGATAAACAAACTTTTTTTAAACGCATATAAAACGCAGTTACTAAGATTTAGGCCCACCCGTCAAATTAACACTTTTTCAGTGTTTGTTGATGGTAGAGCAATTTTTGAAACCAGTTGCATCAAATTTTTGGGTATAATTTTACAAAGCAGTCTCGCTCAAGCTGTTGGCATTTTGTATAAATTAAAAAATAAGTTTTATAAAGATACTAAAATTTCACGCCTGTATTTGTAAAAAAATTTTAAAAATTTTTTTGCAAAACAAATTATGTATAAAAATTCTCCTTATTAAACGTTTATTAAATTTAGTAATCATTTATAAATACGGGGGTTAGTCTATAATGCCCAAATTCAAAGCCATTTGAATTCTTTAACCATTTGTATTGGTTATAAAAAGAGTAATGACTTTAATGCCCTCAAACGTATGCAAAATAAAACTCTAAAGACTATCATTGGCAGATTAATGACATACCCAACTATGTACATCGTTATGTATTGATAAATGTCAAACAGTTTTGCCCATTTATGTTATTTACAGGTTGCAACTTCTAACATACGCATTCAAGTGTCCGCACAATATTGGGCATCACACTATACATATCATGAGAAATAATCATGCGATAAATACAAGAAATAATGAAGACTTTAGAATCGCCTGGTGTAGGTTGGAAACAACCAAACAGCGCGTTTAATTTATGGGTAGTCGTGAATTTAATAAATTAGCCATAATTTTAAAAATTGAAAATAGAATTTATTTTATTTATTTATTTTATTTATTTATTTATTTATTTATCAATACAATACTTTAACTTTTTTAAATACATGTTTTTTTCTGAATTCAACATATAATTTTAATGGAAAATATTATTATGCCAACTTGTCTCAACAATGCCTTTAAGGCGCTGAGGTTAACAATTGTAAATGAATTAAATTGTAAATAAATTTGAAAAAAAATGCATCCGTTGTCGTTTGTGGCATTAAACATGAATTTTGAAAATCCTTTGCAACATTATGATGACTGTAACGATTCATGTGAAAAGGTGTTATATGCTTTGTTGAAGTCTTTGAATATAATGTAGATACAGGGGCGCTATTCTACGGATTGGTCGACGATTATCCTGAGACTGTTTGAGACTGTCAAGGCAGGCTCGACAAGCACGCAATGCTGCTTGCTCTTGTTGTAGCACACCACAAAGTGATATGGAAAGCCTGGCATTAATTATGTTTGTAATTTAGTTTTAGAATTTGGTAAGATCTCTTTTTTCCAATATTCACAATGATATCTTCTATAAGATCAGTGGAGAGGTGTTCTGAGATCCAGACTTTCTGAAGTAGTAACTACGAGCTAATATTGGGTGATATGTAAAGCAGTTCAGGTGAGGAATTTTCGTTTCTTTGGACTTTATTGCATTTTAATGTAAAAATTGCTTCCTCAACTTCATTGAGATCTGCAAAGTGCATAGAGATGAAACTTAAATATAAGATATGTTAACCCTATTAAGAATTTGAATCTCCAGTAGCCGAGATCCAATAGGCGTTTTACTTACGTACATCACGGACATTAACATAATCTCACTTTGTGAGTGTAAAACATGTCATGAAGCTCAAAGTTAACAAATAACAAGAAAAAAGTGCCTAATGCATTAAACACATTCACCACAGCAGGCTACACGAACACACGACTACAAATGCTGCTGGGTGCAATTATAGTCGTGTAGTCAGCTACTGAATTATTTTGGAGACGACAGCTACAATTGTAAAATTATAAACAGCTGTTTTTTGTACTTATTTTTTAGTGGTGCCACTATAACTTATTTTTTTTTCACTTTGATCAAACAAATTCAAATTCAAATATATGAAATGTTATATCAAATCCATTACAAGACTCATACACAAACTTAATTAAAGCCTATAAATATATTAATACTTATCTAAAATACTTTTTATAATATAAAAACAAATAAATTTATTAAAAACCATTTAAAATATTTTAATTTTGTAGTTTTTGAAACTACATATTAAACGATATAATTTTGATGGTAGATTAAATAAAAAAATCTATGCTGCGCAAGTGAAACCCAAAAACTGCATTTACAAACGTACCCTTTATCAATAAAATTTTTTAGGTAAAACTGGATCTAGGAAGTCTTGGTTTTATTAGAAACTACTTCGAATTATCTTCCGATTTATAAGCCCGTGAACACCCAATTTCAAAAAGTAATATTTCTTGAAAGATTTTTCTACAAAACTTAAAATTTTGCCAAATCACACATAACATGTGTAGGGAAGAACGCTTTAAGCTTTAATACACCATATTCTTAGTAACTCTTATCATAATTATAAAATTTGAAATTTATTACAGTTTAAAAAATTTATTTTGGAAAATTACTCAATTTATTAAGCTCGATTCACCCATGCGTTCCGAACAAATTTTTTGTCCGGACAAAATTTTTTTTATATTGAGTTTGACATTTTACTTTTGAGAGAGAAATTATTTTGTTCGGCACGTTTTTTCTTGAATAGGTTTAATTTTAATTCTTGTTCCGAACAAAATTAATTGAAATGCCACTTTTTGTCAATTTGTACATAAAATTTGAATTTAGCCAGTACTTTGTCAGGCCTGTTCGTTAAACTGAAAAGTTCGTTATATGCCATACTTATGTCTAGTACCCGTGCTATGAATTAATAAATTCGATTTTTTATTCGATTTTTTATTCCTTTTTTTTTTTTTTTTTTTTTTTTTAATTTTTCCTAAGCTAATCCCGCGAAGCTTTATGCTTGTCTGCAGGAAAGAAACCAGAGTCTCTGGCAGGAATCGAACCCGCAACCCCGGCGCTGATAGACTAGCTCGCTACCAGCTAGCCTACCGGGGCACTAGAACTGACTAGAACTGTATTATTTATCGTTTATTTTGAAATATATTTTGAGATCTGTATAATATATTAAAAAAAATAAAAAAAGGGTACCAGTGTAATGAATTGGACCCTTTAAAACCTAAAATAATTTTAATAAAAAAAAAAAAAAAATAGGCTTTAATTAATTTTCAATTTCCTTGAAAATTTTACATAAAAAATTTGTTGAATAATGTTTGTTTTTTTGAAACAAAAAAATTTTGTTTTGTGGCATCTTCCTGAAGTTCTCTTAAAAGCAATAAAGTTGACAAATTAACATTATTTTGTTGAGCCCATTGAATACAAATTTCGAAGCTTTTGATAGCACCTATGTGTTTTATTTGTAGCTCCAAATGTTCTTCATTGTCGATTTCTTCTATATTTTTTTTTTGTGCTTACACCACGAAAGAATATGAGAAGGTGAGTTGCAAAACTCGTTCGTTACAAAATTAAAAATATGAGATGGCAAATGATTCTCACGGTTCTTTTGGGGCTTTATGAGAAGAAATATTCTGATTGCATCAATGCACGTCCTTTGAAAAAACATGGAAGAGGGCATGCATTGAAACAATTTGTATAGTTCTTCTCATAAAGCGCCTAAAGAACTGTTAGAATCAATTGTCATCTCGTATATTTCATTTTGTAACAAACGAGTTTTGCAACTCACCTACTCATATGTAACTGATCATTGCAGCATGATCAAACAAAAATGCTACATAAACAAAACCTTAAATAGCGATACCTTTTGCTACTCACTTTGTTTTTAGTCAGAAACTACTTCACATTAAACATTTTTTTATACTAAAATTATGAATCTTATTTGTTTGCTAAATTGAGCACAAAAATATATTTTTTGTTCGCTATATAAGGTACTCAATGGAGCAAACTTGTATGTTCGTCAAATGCGATGTCGTAGAATCGAAAGTTCGTTAAACAAGGAAACTACTGTACATATGAAATGTTTTTTTTTATTTCCAATCTCTATATATGTAAAATTGTTACGTAACTGACTGATTCATCATCGTACAGCCTAAATGTCTAAAGCTAAAAACTTGAAATTTTGGACCGAAGGTTGGTCTCTCCCCAAATCGATCCACTAAGACGGAATTTGAAATTTGGGAATTCGAATGTATAGACGCTAAATTCGGTAACCTTATATCTCCAAAACTAAAAGAGATACAATAAAAATTTAATACTTATCCATTCTGCTTAGAAAAATAAGCGGATAGGTGTCTGGTACTTCTTTGAAATTTGGCCCTTTTAGGAAGTAAAGGCATAAAACTAGAATTTTGGCACTTTCTTGTCACCCTATCTATCTATTAAACCAATTATTATATAAAAATCAAGGCTATATAACATTCGAAACTTATCTAAAAAATCCAAACATAAGTTTGGTACTTTTTCGAAATTCAAACGTTTAAAGGGGTAAATGTCGTAACTATTTTTGGTACATTTTTAAAAAACATTTTTCATTCATATATATGTACGTATTAAATTATGGGCTCCCACCACAATTTTGCAATTTTTGAAACTTCAGTGGGGATAAAAAAAAGTACCTAAAAGGGGAAAAACGGGAAATTAAATTTCTTTTCTTAGCTTTTTTTCACAACTTGTACTTTTTTAACTTTTGCTAATATTGGACCCAGAAAAACGCAATGTTTTTAGTATACAAGGCTCTATAAGGGACATTTTTGGTACTTTTTTGATCTTTAATTTAAATTAAAGTTAGTATTATACCTAGAAACATGCAATTTTACATTCAAGGTCCTGAGTGAATGAGAATCTTTAAGAGAGTTTTTGTTACTTGTTTTCTTTAACTGGTACATTTTAACTGCCAAGCCCACGATGTCAACAAGAATATGTATATTGAAAACAATAATAAAAAACTTTAATTTGTTTTTGTTTTCAATACAAATATACGAAAGAAAATTTCGTGTCCACATCGTGGGCCTGGGTCTAAATTTCCGTTAGTATTGGGCTTAGAAACATAAAACTATGCAAGTGCAGAAAAATGTTGGAACTTTTTTTTAATATAGAAATTAAGACTATATCACATTCGAAACTAAGTATCTAAACAATACTTTTACTTTTTACTTAACTTTTTACTTTCAACCTTTTTTGATAAATTTATTTTGCGAGTAAGTAAATGGGTTTTATGCAATGCAATTAAAAATTTCGTCCATTTTCTTTAACACACATTTGTAAAAAAAAAATTAATAGTTTGCTAAATGTGCTGCTACTTTATACAATATAATCTGTAAACCATATGGTAGCTTTGTTTGTCCGAACAAATTTTCCGAAATGGGTGAATCGTTCTGCAGAACACTCTCTGTAAAAAAATTATTCTCCAGACAAAATTATTGTTCGGAACGCATGGGTGAATCGAGCTTTACAAGCTTGAGTAAAAGTTTATGTGTGGTAATAATTTATGTACTTATAAGATATTTAGGTTTATTAACGATTATATCGTTAGCTACAGTTTATCGAAATTTTGTTATTTTTTTTTTGCAAATGGGTAAAAAGTACTCGTCACTGTGAACTGTAAAATTTGCCTTTTGTCGCTTACGATATAATCGCCAAGAGGGACCGCTATGTACACATTTTATATGGCCGAAATTCCGCAATGCAGAAAAACTTTATTATGCAAATATCTAAGGGTGAAATAATTATTCCCTACAACCCTACAAACATTTTTGACATTTTTTGGCGATTACTTGTTTGGCGATGATTACGCGATCCTTCTCAGGAAATACAAATCGCTAACCATCGCCTACGTCTTACAACTAGGCGATGAATATGCGAGCGAACACAAGTATTGGCAACCATCAGTGTTTTTTTTAACTTTCAAAAAAAATTTTTTGTCTTGTTGTTTTGTTAAGGTAACGGGAAAAAAATATTTGGTTTCAAGGGAAACATTTTTGAAATGTTTTGGCGATTGCTTTTTTGGCGATAATAACGCGATCCCTCTCAGGGAATACGAATCGCTAACCATCGCCTACGCCTTACAACTAGGCGATGAATATGCGAGCGCACACAAGTAGCGGCAATTATCAGTGTTTTTTTTATAACTTTCGATAGAATTTTTTTTGTCTTGTTGTTTTGTTAAGGTAACGGGAAAATAAATATTTGGTTTCAAGGGAATCGCGGTACACGAATCGCGTGGTTGACACATGCGAACGTTTTCCCAATTCGCCAGATCATCGCATTTAGCTTCTACGCGATGCATCGCAGCGATGTTAGACCACTTGCCAGCGATTCGCGGGCGATGATTCGGCGATGGAATTTGTTTGCAGGGCTATTTTTGACATATTGAAGCCGTTAGCCTGCTGTCTCGAATGTGTTTATAGCATAAGTATTTTCCAAGAGACAGAAAATATAGAGAGAGTGCTTACAGATTAAAGTTTCAGTTTATATCATGTGAGATAATCACTGCTTCCACTTCGTGGGTAATTAACTGAATTGGGTGTAATTTTTACTGCCGTAGGTAGAAATGCACCGTCGCACAGAGGGGTATTTGTCCAATTTAAGCGGCCAAAATTCGAATTTTCAAAACTCACTTTTTCTTCAAACACCCACCGTAGTGGGAAGAGAATAGAATGCTGGACTAGATCCCGTTATTTTTTAATTCCTTTTTGCTTTCGTTCGCTTTAGCCACGCAGTCAAAGTTTCGTGTTGCTAATTGGGCATATGCTTTTTTGCTGTGTTTGAGACAAGTCAACGTGAAAAAAAACTTGAGTAAAAGCGTGTTTTCAGTTTATGAATTTTATTAAAATGGATAATTGTAATGCAGGTAAATATGATATAATTCACATAGTTTAATAGGAATATAATATATTCTGGTACCGGCAGAGCTACATTGAAAATGATGGTATTTTTGTTAATTTTAATTGATTAAAAAAATTAACTTTAGTCATAAAGTTGTATAACACCACTTAACGCAACTGAGATTCTCGCTCAGGTGTGTTAATTGATATTTCAATGTTTGGAAAAAAAAGAATTGGCTGCGGATATGTGCGGATGACTATTTTATGGTCTTTAGAAGTATGCTACTGCTGAAAAATATACCAACAATTCTTTTACACATTTCATTTTAAAATTTAGCAATTACAATATTTTTTGTTTCCAAATCTAGGTTCTTCTAAGGTCAAATCCATAGTTCGTGAAGACTTTTTACGAATTTGCGAAATCTGCAATATTTCATCAATAATTGCTAATATAGCTGCTGCCGAAAAACTTGAAATGCAATCCGGAAATTATTCTAAAGATATAACTTTGTTAAAAAATAGTTTTGCGAAATTCAAAAGCGATTTAAAAAAAAAAGTGGGCGGCCTACCAAACTTTTCGACGAGTTCAGCGATAGAACCAAAAGACGTAAAACGGAAACCTTACGCAACTGCAGTGATACGGGAGAGTTGGCTGTAGCTACTCGAATTAAATTACGGTCAGCTGGAATAAGAGATGCTGCCGAACTGCTTAAAGAAGTAAATTATTCACCAAGTCGCGCACATAAATATAAAATTGCGTACCAACAGAGTCAATCCAACTCAAAAAATCACATTTTTATCTTTTCAATAAAAACAGAATTGTTCGTTAATTTTTCATACGTGCAGACTTAGAATTTCTTTAAAAAGTATCCTCTTTTAATTGGTTTGGGGAAACACCCTCTTAATACCCTACGTCTTTTTGCTTGTTTATATACATTTACAATTTTAAATGCCACAATATGTCTTTTCTGAATATTTTGCATACAAAATTCAATCAAAATAATTTTGGCCGCCTAAATTGGCCAAATACCCCTCTGTGCGTCGTCTCCACTTAAGTCATTATTTTCTTTTAAAAATTGATTTTCACAATTTAATAAAGATTCGGATGAGCATCAGGATGGACTTTAAGATTATGATCTTTAGAGTGTTTTAGAACCCGCAGATTATTGGAGAGAGGAATTGAAACTTTTTTAATTAAAAGTTAATTCTATATCAGGTAAAATTTCATTTAGATCTCCTAATTAATTAATTACTTACTTGGAGTCGTATTCTAACTTTTTCTGCTGGTAACACTGAAGCTAGTGCAAAATCAAGCAGCGGTGTTTACATAAATGTGAGTGCCTGTCCACATAATGTGACCTTTTAAAATGTTTGCTAAATGTTTATTCTATTTGGCCCCTAAGAGCTATGAGTGCTTATCAGCGCTTTTATATAATTATAATATGAGATATAGCTTTAATGGTAGGGTGCCCAGCTTGTTAAAAAATATTCTTAAATTCATGCACGGTATGATTAAAACCAAATTATCCAAAACTAAAATTTGTTTTCCGTTGCTCTCAATATTTCTCCCAACTTTTATCAAACATTTTTCAAAAAATTTATTGCAAATTAAATTGCTACTAGTTTTAACTTTGCCTTATACCACTTTTGCTTTGTACCACTTTATTCTTTTTCTTCGTCTTTATTGAATTTATATTTTTTTTCAAAAAATTTATTTGAAAACAAAAAAGAAAAAACTTTTTCATTTGTTTAATTTTCCTGGTCTTTTTTTTATGAATATAATGAAATATGTTCTGCTCAGTTAACTTTGAAAATTACATTTGCTGTTCATTTTAATCTTGAGTTTTTAACTTGAAAAAAAATATATAGAGAATTTTTGGAAGAGAAATTCAACATTGGTAAAATTTACTTCAATATTCTAAATGCGAGAAGAATGTTAACACTATTGTGGCCATTTTTTATTACAGCCGTACCTTAAAAGAGCAGAAGGCGGAACGTTTACTTCTGCTTAGTTGTTATGCTGATATGACATACCTAAACAAGAGCGTCACGTTGTGCCACGAAAAGTAACACTCCTTTTTTTTATAAAATCCGCATAAAATATATTTTGAAAGGAATTTAGGTTAAACCGCTAGATTGACCAAAAAAATTGCTAAATTACCTTCCCTTTTAAACGCGCTGTCAAAATCTGATCGCATAGCGTTGACGATGCGCTTTTAAGAGATGCTTCATACTAATTGTATAAGCATGACAATTTTTGACAACAAGAAAACATGTGCCGCTTTTCTTTAGGTGCGGCTGTAAGGCGATTATCTGTTTTTCCAATGAAAAACTAAAGATTAAAGTAATTTGCAAGGTTGGATACCGAAACGAATTTCGGTATCGGTATCGGTATTAAACTTTTTTTTATTTCGGTATCGGTATTGGTATCGGTTTCTTAATTATAACGGTATCGGTATACCGGTATAAAAACTTTTATATCGGTATTACAGTTAAATGAACAAACCTACGAAAAAAGTTAAATAAAAGAATTATAAATTATATATTATATATTATGAATACATATATACATATGTTTATGCATTCTATTTTATTTTTTCACTTCGACTAAAAATATTAGGTACATATAGAGATCATTAAATGACATAGAAAAAAAGAAAAAAGTTAATTAAACAATTCATATTGTATAAAAGATAAACCTTATATATATGTACTTATATTATAAGCAAAAATCGAAAATAATTTTTTTAAGCCTATTTGTGGTATAATAACTTGAAAGGTAGTTTTTTACAACAATTCCATATTGGCTCGAATTACTAAAATTATAAAATAAAAGAATAAAAGCGAAACGCGTGCATCGATTTTTATGATCTTTGTCTCATTTTGCTCATAGGTTATGTGACCTTGCGAAAAAATAACTAGACTTGAAACTTTTTTCCATTTTGGATTTTTTATGTATTTTTAAAAAAAAATTTAAATTTTTAGGCAAAAAATAATTTTTTCCCTTCATACATTCATTTTTAACTTCGAAAGTGTTACTTGTATAGGAAAACAATATATGAACAGATTAAGGGAATTGTAATTCTTAATTTTTTTAAATTTATTTTAACTAAATTGGGCTAGTGGTTGTCGAGCTATGTCAAACAACAGGGCCTAAAACGTGATAAATTCCCCTATACGATAGTACTAACTTCAAATCGATACTAACTTCAAACCGCAGGTAAGAAGACAAAACGAATGATGCAGAAATTCTTCTTTTTGGGTCTTATTTCACATACAGTTCACAGAATTGAGTTGGCAATCAACTAACTGAAAAATGTTGTACTGTGTAATATATTGATATTTGGCGTTCTTAACTTTTTTACCACAGCTCTGGCTTTTTCAATCATTTTAAGTATTTCACGGTCTTTTAGAACAGCATTAATAGCTAATTGTAGCGTATGAGCTGCACATCTAATACCTATGCATAATTTAAATTACATATTAATTGTATTAATAAGACAAGTAAGAAAGTACAGTCGGTCAAGCCCGACCACATGACAACCTACACCAAAATATTTAAAAACAAATTTTCGAGAGTTTACCCTATTTCGGACTCATGGGCAATAACGGACCCGCCTGATGAAATCATGTTATGAGTTTAAGATTCATTTCAAAGTTGTTTGTGCCGAATAATATTTAGATATCTTCAACTATGTGAGATTAAAGGATGGGGACTTATATGGGACCTTGGATCTACCAGGATTACATTTTTCAATAAGATAGAAGCTATCGTAAAAGTTACTTTTGCCAATTTGTATGTTAATACCAGCATTTATGTGGAAGTTATGGAATTAAAAGCGATTTTCGGGAGTATTATTTGTATGGAAGCTATGGTCAAATATGGACCCATTCCAAAAAATTTGGTAAGATGATTTTGATTGTAGTAAAATTAATTTGGACCAAATTTAATATTAATACTAACATAGTAAGTTGGTTTATCGGCACAAAGGCCCTATTCCAGAAAGAAGCTTGTAGGGGGGCTTTGTGAAATTATAGACCGATTCGCCCCAGTTTCAATAGTCATGGATCTTGTGCCAATTAGAACGTATGTGAAAAAGCTCAATATATTATCTCCAAAATTGCGACCTGTACTTTGCGAACAAGGTTACATGGGCAGCAAGCCAGCCGGAAGGACATCATCAACTCAGCAAGAGATTTTGAGTCGATCGGTATACTTAAAGGTGGGTCTAGGACCAATATTTTAATGTGTTACAAACATCAGCTTTATATGGACTCTATAATAAATTATGAACCAATTTTTATAAAACCTGGCCTCACAATACTATAATTCGTTGCGGCATCTTATTTCAATAAAAAAATCATGATTCGTTGTGATTTAAGGCGTATTAAAGCGATTTGTGAAAGTGGGCTTTATTTGAGGCATATGATTAATTATGGTGAAGGGTTCAATAAGCTTACCAATGCATTTAGTGTCTAAAGAAAAATGTTCTAAAGTTTGGTCAAATTCTGTGTTATTATCATCAAAGTTTTCGGCATCATTCTCATCCTCGTTAATTAGAGATATAAATTTAAGCATATTTCTCCCATTATCTGTTGTGCAAGTATAAATCTGCTCAGTTGAAATGTTATACTTTTGAAGTATGGCTATTATTGTGTCCTTCAGATATTGCCCTGTATGGCGTTCAAATAGTTCTGCTATAGCCAATGTTCTTAAAACAATTTTATCCTTTTCAATAAATTGGGCATTAACACCTTGAAGAAATAGTTTT
The DNA here is from genome assembly GCA_949318255.1 of Pollenia labialis. Lineage (NCBI taxonomy): Eukaryota > Metazoa > Arthropoda > Insecta > Diptera > Polleniidae > Pollenia > Pollenia labialis. The sequence continues at coordinate 132,793,825 of OX439141.1, forward strand.
ATATAAATATGCATACATATGTATTTATGTAATAATAATATCCTCTCCACTACTGTGGTGTAGGTATAAAAATAAGTGGAATATTTTACCTAAAAAGGCACGGTTTAAATGTGTAAGGCCATCTAATTTCAACGAAACCAATTTACCCTCCATTTCTTTTGAGATTCTAACAGTTATTTCCTTGTACTTTTTTAATGCTTCATCTTTAACAGTTTTCCTATTAATTGTAAAATTACCAAGCCCTTTTGCAATATGGTCAATGATTTTACGGAAACCCGAATCTTCAATAAGAGAAAACGGTCTACCATTTACTGTGCATAGTTCGACACAAGACTTCAGCAGTATCTTTTTGGACATATCAATGTTAACTTTAAACAGATTTAATATAGATCTGTTAACAGTTTTGTTGGGCGTCGGTGAATTAATTTCTTGTATACGTTTATTTTTCGAAATCTGATTCCAAATTTGTTTATGATGTGTTCTAATATGACAAGCTAAATTCGTACCATGGTCATTCTTCATGCAAATAAAAATAATTATAAAAAAGATGAATACAGCACAAAAAAAGCCTACTTGTATACCTACATTCAATATTTTTCCACAAATTTGTTCTTTTTCCATAACAATACATTTATTAGTTTTCTTTTCAAAATCAAACTCAAAAAATTTTCTACATGCATTTTTCTTTGGCCGAGGCATTTTTTTCGTCGTCACTAGATGTTTTTATTTATTTTAGTTCTTTTAAAATTAGGTTTACTTTGATAATTTATGTAATGCGCGTCACTTTTGATTTTAAGAATAAGTTGTGTACATAGTAAGTAAGATAGTGCAATTATTACAATAACATAACAATACAAACTTTAATAAGTAAAAAAGCTGGCTTACACATGAACGTTTGATTTTCAAATTGTCAAATACCTCACCTAAAAAATTTCCTATACAATGTTGTTGTAGAACTTATGTTACATCTGACGGTAACCAAACAATACCAGTGTTGCAACAGTAGGGCGTCAAGTTAACAAACATATTTTTTATTAGCACAAGTATTGAAGCTTTTAATTTGTTTTCTATTTAAAAAACATATTATTTTTAAATACCGAAACGATTATACCGGTAGAATACCGGTATTAAGGGAAACGGTATACGTATACCGGTATTTTATGCAAAAAACTAATTTCGGTATCGGTATCAATACCGGTATTCAATTTAAACGGTATTTAAACGGTATTGGTATCGGTATCGGTATCGGTAGCCAACCTTGGTAATTTGGTTTTCTAATGGCCGTTTTCTCATTACACGATTAAATTTTATCCCATCGAAAAACTGCACATTAAAGAAATTTGGTTTTCTCAATGTCTCATTTGCTTCTCTTCTGTCGCAAAGCTAACAAGCACTCATCTGCCGATTATTTATTTTCCTTTTATTTGCCGTACAGATAAATTCAATCAGCTGACTCACAACTTTTACATGTATTTTGAGAGGTGTTGCCAGCTTAAAACCATGTATTTTGTCGGTATATTGAGAAACCCAAAATTGTTAACAGACAGTTTATCGGTCTAATAAATTTATGTCGACATTAAGTAACAGGCAGTTTAACGGTACATTGAGAAAATGGCCATAAGAGTCTTTTTTGCTTCTATTCTGCCGCAAAGCTAACCCGCCCTTATCCCTCAATTATTTATTTATCGTTTATTTTCCGTACAGATAAATTCAATCAGCTGCCTCCCAACTTTTACATGTATTTTGAGAGGTGTTGGCAACTGAAAATAATGTTTTCGTTATTTTATCAAACTAATAACTTTATGTTAAGATTTAGTTAGATTTAGTAACAATCAGTTTTCCAATAAATTAAGAAAGCGGATATTAGTATCATAAATGTTCCAACAATTTGCCACTTACTAAAGCCCTTATAACACTACATTTTTAATGCATTGTTCAAGTTTTGGTGAACAGTGCAAATATAAAGTAATAGAAAAATTTACCAACTGCGAAGGGTTCAGCTGTATTAAGATAAATGGCAAACTGTCAAACATTACACTAAAGTTATCGATAAAAAATGAAGTTATGCAAAAAAAAAATGTAAAATTGTTCAAATTAAAATTGACATTTCAAGCTTGAAATATTAAAAGTGTTGCTGCATCAGCGGTTTATGGGCAAATTCGGCGATTAACCGCTTTTTGTTTTTAGGTTTCTCATAAACAAAAAGTTGGCAACATTTAATACAACTAACAGAACAGGGATGGCTAAGTTGTTTAAATTGTACTTTTTTGTTGATACTTTTTAAACTAAGATTTCTAATACCTTTTTGTGGTGTTTTTTTAAGAAAATAAATAAAATTAATTTCAACTCAAAAAATCTTTTAGTACAATGAGGGTTAAAAATGTAAAATTTTTAAAGGTTGTTGGTACAATTTTAAAAATTCTCAACGCCATCCCTGAAACAAAACCATAACAAGATAATAAAATGTTTTGTTTGTTGATATAAATAAAAGGAACATTATAGAACAATAAAATAAAATGTTTGTCTTCTGTATCACTACAATTGTTCTGTTTTTTTAACGAAGAACAGAACACTATATAATGTTCGGCTCTTTCTTGAAAATAGTTACGAACGGTATTAAGGGTTGTGTTCGTCTAGCCAAACACTAAGAAAATAGATATGGTTCCTGGGTGTGTGAGCCGAACACTAAATAGTGTTCTGTTTTTGTGTCGAATACTGCTGTTAAGCATTAAATTTTTTTACAATTTTATTGCTTATTACAGTTCGACGCTTACTACACGGTTTTCCGAGAGTAGGGTTTGTATGGGTCCTAAGGAAAATTATGGACTGATCTTCACGAAATTAAACAGAGTGATTTCCAATCGAATAAAACAAATTTGTGCAAAATTGTATGTCATTCCGTGCATTATTTCAGCGTTTATGTTAATTTTGTAACAAAATTATTAATTTTTGAGGTTTTGATTCATAGCTCTGGCCTACTGAACCGATTTTGCTGGATTTTTATCCCAAACTGAATAGGATAACTGCAAGAAATTTGACACCAATTTTTTAATATCTTTTGAGTTTTTCGAAATTGAGCGTGTTTTCAACAGACGGACATGGCTAAATCGACTCACTCAAGGAAATAACTCCCCACGAAAAAAGTCCCAAAAACGGATGTGAAATAATTGTCAAAAAAATATATGAGAAGCAATAACAACGTTTTTTGCGTATTTATTTAATTTTTTGGGACTTATTTCATTTTTATATTGGGGAGTTATTTCATATCAAATAAGTCCCCAATAAACTAAAATGAAATAAGTCCCAAAAAATATTTTGGCCAAAAAACGGAGAAAAAGGGACAAATTTGCCATGTTCATTAAAATTGAAAGTGCATCAAATTTATTGCAGGAAGGAAAACTAACCGTTTCCGAATTCCTATCAAGAATAGTGTTTGAGGCAAACGAAACTTGTATCAATATGACACCAAAAGAAGACATTTTTAAAGAGTCTTGCGATGAAGAATCGGAAGAAGACATTTTTGAACTCCCAGATTCCAATAACGACAGCCTGTGTGTTATTTTTCAGGACAAAAGCCCAAACATTGTTTTTATTCCCTGCAAGCTTCTTAAAAAATGAAACGAATGTGATGCAAAATTAATAGGGAATCTTAGTGGGCTGCAAAAATACAACTGCCCCTGTTGCCGTCAAACGGTTGACGAATCAATGCAAGTTTTTGTTTAAATTTTTCCCTTGTTGCAAATAAATCTATATTTTAAATTGATTTAATGTTTTGAATACTTTTTGGTTATTTATTTCATTTTGGGAATTGGGGATTTATTTAAAATGAAATAACTTCCCAATTGTTGGGGATTTATTTCATATTGATTTGAGGAGTTATTTCATTTCGTTTTAAAATTGAGGGCTTATTTCATATCAAATAAGACCCCAAAAATTGGGGAATTATTTCATATTTTTTTTGGTAACTTATTTCGAGAAGGGTTATTTCATGCCGCCAATAAAACGTTTTAAACGGAATAGCGGAAATAAAAAGCTAGTGGCATGGCAGGGACTAAATGCTGGTTGAGGCTTTCGAAGGTATGGTTCTTGCGGGAAATACTTTTTGACTTTTAGAAAGATTGTCTTTGCAAGAATTTCGTTTTTTCGTTAAACATATACTTTTGGTGATCATTCGGCCTGAGGTTGGATCATCCCTTCGTGCTGTTGCTGCTAAGCAGGTGCTGCATAGATGCTAGAATATTTCCAAAATCAATTGAGGTTAGATAACTTCAGCAACTTAACAAGGGGCGCGTGTATTCTTGCTGGATTATGCACTAGAATTGCTACCTGGTTATGCTGGTTGCTCTCACACTTGCTGGCGGTTGGTAACCGCATTGTTTGTCACCCAGTGGTAAAGACCCACCATAAGATAATTCTGTGTGACAGGTGCTCATCTAAATCTTTTTCACATCTGTACTTATAATGAGTATTATACTCTTTAAAGTGATTTGTGTTAAACAAAATTTGTTATTAAGTTTTATTTGTAAGCAAAGTTTTTTTTAACGGTTATTAAAGTGTTAATTTGTTCCATTTACAAGGTGTCATTTCATGTAAAATATTGTATGAACTTGTATTTTAGTTTGTGTAAATGTCTCTTTTATATAAAGTACCAACTCTTTGTTTGGTAACTAAAAATGCTTGTTTAAATTAATTATGCTTAAGTTTTCCCATATTCTTCCTAGTTGCAGGTCCCTCCACAGAACAATGTTCTGCAAAAAGTACAAAAGTTATATAAAAAAAAAACTTGAAGCAAAATATTGAAATGACCAAAATACAAAACATTCTCCAAACTCTCCAGCAGGCATTTACAATTTCAACTTCTTCCAACCTCCACACCCACAATGACTAGCAAATGTCAGGTAAAAAGTCTAACGAAAGTTGTATGAACTTTTTATAAAATAAAAAAAAAATTCTTTTTTAGTCTTTCATTCAGCATTGCTTCTTTTCCCACTACTTTCTTTTAGATTTTTCTGAATTTTAAATTAGTTTTCCAAGTACTCATTCGAAGGTTTCTTTGTTTCTTTTCTTTCGTACATATTTTCCCAACTTTTGCCAAATAAAATGACGGTGCAAAAGTTTCTTGTATTCTTCTTGATGTATAAACACGGCATTTTTTGTTTTTTTTTTTTGTTTTTCAAATTCTTGCAATGTTTTGCTTAAAATAGTAGGAGGGTGGTTAAGGAAGTCAGAGAAAAAAAAACGTTTTCGTGCAATTCTCCACCACAATAATTGCACAAAAATTTGTAACGTTTAACAATTTTCCAAGCCCATGTTGTCTGAGTGCACTAGTAAACTGTATTAGAATATAATTTGATAAAATGTTAGTTTATATTGTGTCCCAGGAAAGCATTATCGTTTTTATTGCAACGTGTATCATGCTACTAAATTTGATGAAATCAAGGTGTATCTCCTGTGGTAAAAGTGGTTATGAATTACGAATAAGATCCAATCTTGTAAATCATAAGCTATGATAGGCCACTCCTATATACATATACATACTTGTAAACTTGTTTTTAAGCAATTCTATATAAACCAATAATGTTTTATAAAGTTTGTTGATATGAAGGCGTTTTACTATCCTCCAAAAGCAGTGGTGGTGGTGGTTAATGAGGGTACTGAAGTGTTAATGTCTAAAATCGGTCTCTCATTAACGGTTCTTGGTTTATTTTGAAATAAAAAATCAAAGCAAAGAAAAAACAAAATAAAAATGCATGTTAAAATAATCTAAATACATTTTTAGAAAAAACTTACTGCCTGTTTTTGGAACCCGAGCACAAAAGTGACTCGTTTAACTAGCATTTAAAACAAAACCAAAATTTCAAAAATTGTTTTTGTTTTAAAAATTTATAAAAAGTGTTTTTGTTTTATGTGCTGTTTTCACAACGCAAGTGACTGAACGTGTAGTAAAATTTATATGGAAAACACTCAAAAAACTGAGTGCTTTTCATATAAATTTTACTACACGTTCAGTTACTTGTGTTGTGAAAACAGCACATTAATGTTAGTTTAACGAGTCTCTTTTGTGCTCGCGTTCTAAAAACAGCACATTAATTATTACTACACTCAAAAGAAAAATCAATCATCCATCCGTATTCAAATCAAACGGTATTAATAGTACAATGAGTACGGATTTTCTTATATAAAGTACACAAAGATTGATTCAAGTACGTATTTTCAATCGCAAAATACTTAAATTATCCATATCAATCCCGACCTCGTACTTGAAATAATCCGAAAATGAGATTTATTTAAGTAAAACTAAGATTGAATCAATCTCAAAATGATTTTGATTCAAGAATTATAACATTTTTTTTTAATCCGAATTCGTAATTAAAATAATCCGAAAATGAGATTGATTTAAGTAAAACTAAGATCGAATCAATCTCAAAATGCGCTTAGTTGAAGTATTATAAAGTTGATAAATTCGTGCTTGAAAACACCAAAAAGGAAATTAGAAATAAAAAATTATTATGATTGATTTACTTACCCGTATTACACCTTACAGAATAATAAAACACCAACATCATGCCCGATATGGGTTTTACTTTATAAATCTTATGGACATATTAAACAAAAAATATAAACTAAATGAGAGGCAAGAGTTCAAATTTACTTTTAAACATTTCGTGGTACACATGAGTATGGCCAGACCTTTTTTCAATGTGTATAGAATATCAAAGCATGCGTAAGCCGGAGGGTTAAACATGTTCTGGTTTTTACACACAACAAGCAACACGTTTTTTCCAAACTTGTGTTGTGTTATTGTTAATCTACAAAAAACTTTGAAAAACACACACGTATGCACGCATAAATGAACGCAATGCTGAGAGATGAGACTAATAAGTTTTATGAGATTAAATCCCTCATTTTGTAATTTTCCTCTCAGACTGGCACTATCAACGGAAAGTTTAATCTTGTTTTTACTTGATTTAAGAATTTTATACTTATTTCAAGAAATTCCGGGATTTTATTTTAAAAAGTAATCCCATTTTTGAGTACGTCTCGTACTTAAAGTAATCATAAAAAACTTGATATATCCTGAGTGTTTTTCTTTCTGTGTATTGAATTTTTAAATAATTTTTTATCCATTTTGAACAAAATCACACTAAAAACACAAGACAAAAGTTCGACTCAAATACAATTACGCCAAATATAAGACTCAGAGAGCGAACTAAGTGGTTAATATAGGCGCCCTGTGGAAACAAAATACTTTTTTCTCGAATCAATTCATATCTTAGGTCTCTACTTAATTGAGCATCATTTTTTGTTTTTTGGCAATTCCAATATAAACATCAAAAGCAAATGCGCATTCAAAAATAATTTGTTTTCAAATTTAAACTTAATAGTTGAATAAATACCTGGGCTTAATGGCTGCATGGTCATTCAAAATTACTTTAAGTAAATAGGATTTAATTGCGTAAAGTTTTTAGCTTTTTCCTGTTTATTTTTTTAGTTTACTCTCACAATGTTTAATTTTGACACGTCACTACAACAGCACCGTTACATATTTGGCATTTATTTTTTTGCCTAGTGAAGTAGAATTGTGTGCACTCCGAGCGAGTACTTTTAGTTTGCACAATACTTAAACCTTTGAACAGCCTTTGGCCCTAATTTACGTCTTGGCAACATATTTTGCATAAGTAATTGGCATTTTCTGAAATATACTTCCCTGAACCCTTAAAATGCTCTAAGTTGATTAAACCATTTTCATCATTGTGTCCATCTGCTTAAGATACCCTCACTTCTAAACCACTCTATAAAAAAAATATTGACTTTGTTTTTGAATTATTTCTTCTTTCTTTGTACAATCGATAAAAATAAAATGGGAGAGTTATGGACAAAAATCTTTACCAATCCCAATAAAAAAACAAATAAGAGTGCTATATTCGGCTTTGCCGAATCTTAAATACCCTTCACCATGGTGAGATAATAACAAGAAGTTATATAAATAACGCTTTGTTGTTTAAAATAGTACATAGTACCAAATTTAGAAATAATAACCAAATTAGCCATATATGTTAGTTTATAAACCATATTTATTTAAACAATTTATTAATATTTAATATTTATTAATAATATATAACTTTGAAATTAAAAAAAAAAAAGTTAATACAATCGTTTTTAGGACATAAACAAATTAAATAAAAAAAAAATAAAAAATAAACAACAAAAAATAGGTATAGAATATGATTTTTGTTTTACATGTAAGTTAAGCGAACGATTAATATTATTGTCAAAAAAAACAAAAATTGCTGAATTATTTTAAAATCGTTTATAGAATAAAAAAAAGTTAAACAAAATTTTTTTTGAAAAGGTGGATGCCGAGATTTGAACCCCGGCAACTACTAACGACGCTGCGTGACCAACCGCCCAGACAACTCAGCCATTAACGCTTATGCAAATAAAGAATTAAAGTAGAATATATTCCGGCAATTTGCTTATTTAAATGTAGGTACTTATTTTTCAATTTAAGCGACCAATCATGTACAAACATGTGTGTGTTTGATATGCCTAACATTCAACACGTTCGAATAAAAGCACAAACAAAAAAAAAACAACAACCACAAGGGATTTTTGGGAAATATTAGAGGTAGTCGTGGTTTTTTGCTCATAACTCATCCATTTTTTAACCGATTTGACAGATTTATATACCGACGTGTTTAAGAAGGAATTTACCATTTACTTGAGTTATAAAGCTTGGACTCGGGGAGATCTATGGTTCCCGAAAGTGGGTATTTAAAAAAAAAATAAATTTTGGTCATAACTTTTTCGTATATGAACCGATTTTTCTGAATTTCTTATAAAATATGTTCTACTAAAAATTTTCGATATTTTGGTATATAAGTCATATCCATAGGGCATATGGCAGCCCTAAAATTTAGGTTTTTATACAATTTTTAATTTTTTTTGTACGGGAGGTACCACGCCCACTTCTCCAATCTCGCCCACATTTTGTAGGATGGTGTGTATTGGCTACCTTAATGTGTGTACCTAATTTGGAAACTTTGGCTTTTGCCGTTCCCCAGATATACAGCAAAAAGTAATAAAATTACAACAACCACAAGGGATTTTTGGAAAATATTAGAGGTAGTCGTGGTTTTTTGCTCATAACTCAGCCATTTTTTAACCGATTTGACAGATTTATATACCGACGTGTCTAAGAAGGAATTTACCATTTACTTGTGTTATAAAGCTTGGACTCGGGGAGATCTATGGTTCCCGAAAGTGGGTATTTAAAATAAAAAAATTAGTTTTGGTCATAACTTTTTTGTATCTAAACCGATTTTTCTGAATTTTTTATAAAATATGTTCTACTAAAAATTTTCGATATTTTGGTATATAAGTCATATCCGTAGGACATATGGCACCCCTAAATTTTAGGTTTTAATACAATTTTTAATTTTTTTTGTACGGGAGGTACCACGCCCACTTCTCTAATCCCGCCCACATTTTGTAGGATCGTGTGTATGGGCTACCTAAATGTGTGTACCTAATTTGGAAGCTTTGGCTTTTGCCGTTCCCCAGATATACAGCAAAAAGTAATAAAATTACAACAACCACAAGGGATTTTTGGAAAATATTAGAGGTAGTCATGGTTTTTTGCTCATAACTCAGCCATTTGTGGTTCGATCTTGCTGAATTTTAATAGCAACCGATGGTAGACTATATGTGACACAAATGTAAAACAACCTAGCCGCTATCATGTCTGGAGTCTCCGGAAAACACATATCAAACGTAAGACGGACAGACGGACAGACGGACGGATATCGTTAAATCAAATTCTCTCCCCATAAGGACCCAGAATATATATACTTTATAGGGTATAAGATCAATATTGTAGAAATTACAAACGTAATGACAAACTTATATATACCCTTTTCCACCTGAAGTGAAGGGTATAATTATATGTTTATTTTGCTTTCACCCCGCTACATCACAAAAGACTTGATTATATGACAAGGTGCTAAAAAAAATCGTTGGCTGACTGTATGTATGTATATAGCTATTGTCACAAAAAACTATCCCAATAATCGGCTTATAATTTATTAAATTAGCCATAGGTCCCATCTAAAACACCCTCCCTATTTCTTATAATAAATTGCAAACTTTAACGTTGGTATTGTATTGAAAATAAGAACAATGTAAATTATAAAGACTTAAATCATTGGTAGTATGGTACTTAGCTCTATTGACTCATTGCAGCATCGGCGGAAGGTGGGTTGTGCGTCACTGTTCTTATGATATTACCACGGTAAGTGTTCAGCTGAGATGGGCGAACTCATCGCCGACGCGGGTGCATGCCCGTAGTACTTGCCTTTCCAACATATCAAATCCGTTCGTTGTCGACGAATATCCAATGTATCGCACAACACATTAGAGAGAAAATTTGTTTCTCGGTCAAACTAGCCATATTAGGAATAGACTTCCCACAATTTAAGAAAAAAGATCAAATCAAATTTCAACAAACACTACTCCCTTTTTACTTCTTCTCAAAACCTGTTTTCCTAATACCAACACAATTGAATGGCCCTAAAATCGTAACGATTATTGATATTTTAGTAAAATTTTGTCCAGTTATATTTTATTTAACCAGAAAGTACACTTCCAAATATTGTGATGAAAAACTTGTTCTTGGAAGTCTGACAGTATTTTTTTTTTTGGAATTAATTGGTATTAACGCCATTGGGGGAATTTTTCAATTAAATTTAAATATCGAGTGGCGGTAAAGTTAACATTGGATATTCGTATTCGTATTTGGCGAATATTGGCACAGATATTCGGATTTGTATTCGCGAATATTAAAAATTGATATTCGTAACATCAATTTCATTCGTTACCTGGTAAGTATTTGCATTATTCTGACAACATCAATAAGTACTTACCCAGTAAAAACTTCGCCTACAAAATAATGTGTTTAGTAATAAGAAAAAACTAAAGGTACTTACAATTCTGCTGAAAGGACCGATGAATTTTACAGGGGATGTCTTTACTGGGTACTACTTATTGCTTCTATTATTTTGACTACTGAATATCAGCTCAATAACTACTTATTAGTGGTATTGTTTTCAGTACTGAGTATTAACGTACTTGTAATGTACTCAATAACTACTTATTAGGGTTCTATTACCTAGTGATTTTTTGGCTTCTAGAAGGTATATTGTAAGTACTTACAATTCAGCTTACTCATACGTTAATAATAACTAGATATTTTTTGACTGGGCACCTCGAACAAAAATCAGTTGTTATTCAGCTGAAAAATAAGTAGTGTTTATTTTTCTCCAACATTACTTGCTAACTTACCATGTAAGTAAAGTTTTTGCTGGGGAAGAACTGCTAATTTAAATATTAAAAAATTAGAGCTTAAATTCATCTCGTACCGTTGTTTTCCTATTTGTTGCATAGTATAATTTATCGGTGCGTGCGGTATATTACGAATAATTCCATTTTAGTAAAATTAAATCTTTAAAATAGTTTAAAAGACTTGAAATAATGTAAATCGTTTTAACGATCATAATTTAGCATATAAAGTCCACTCTTGAAATACTGTTACTCGCGGTTGAGCGCATCAATGATTCGACACAGCCGAATAAATCACTTTTATTTTTTTTTATTAATGTTCTCGTTGAAGTTTTGTGTTGATAGAAGTTACAAGATTTCATTAATTGTAAAATATTACTAGAACAAAAGGTAAACAATTGTTGACAACTCTCGTATTTTTTGTTTCTTAATGAATATGAAGTGACTGAATAAAATGAGTTTTTAGTTGAAAACATAAACCAAATAAAAAGAGCACACACACCAACAAAAAATAAAGAAAAAAAAAGGATACAACTAATGACGGCAAAGTGAAACTTAATGCAATATGGTTTCTGCATATAATTTGTTTCTATCATTTTGTTCTGTTCTACTTATTTTCATTATTTGTATCGTAAGACTTCTTGTGTACACACGGAAAATACATGAACAAAAAAAAAACGGAAAAAAGTAACGGAAATTTTTAACAACTCTTAACAAAACACTATACGGAAATGCATACAACGACACGTGTTGTGCGGTTGGTAACACCCCGTTTTCAGTTTCCTGTTTGTGCACTTTTTGAATGGAATTAAAACCCAAATTTATTTTAGAAATTGTTTGAGATTGTGACCACATTATTCTCATTTGTTCCAAAGAGAATTTTGGTGTGTTCTTTTTATGGTTAAACAAAAAGTTTCACAAATTTAATTAAATGTTTTGTCATTAAATAAAAGAAAGATTTTTTTTCTTCATTACAATGGGAGATAAGTATACATATATAATTTTCTGAACATATTTCTTCACAAAAGATGGCATTAAAATTTTCTAAAATTACTAGTTGTTTTCAAGCTTTTATTTCTTGTTATTGTACTCCTCTTAATAGTCGTTGCAAATTACATTCTTTATATCGCCTTTCTTCATTTATGCAAATGAAATAATATTAACGTTGGTAATTTTGTTTCATTTATCAATTAATAATATAAAGTATAATAGAGGAAAAGTTATTTTTAAAAGTATTGGGAGGTTTTTTAGCAGCATTGGAACCAAATGTCTTTAATATGTAGCAACTTGCCATGCAGCGTGCTCAACTATCGACTTGAAGCAAAATCGATTTGTTGACAACTTTATTTTCAGAAGCGGGTTATGCTTAATGATTGACTTATGCCAAAACCAGCAAGTTTTTAACTATTTTCTGGCGAGCTACATTTGTTGGCCAAAACTAAAAAATTATACATAAAAATGTATTGAAATTAAAAACGTAATTGGTAACAATAAACATTATATTTATTAAGTTTTAATGAAAAAAAAAATAAATTTTTAACCCATCTTGAGCCTAAGAGACACATTAGTCATTTCATGTTTTATTAAACTGTGTGTAAATTTTAAGGTCATGGAAAAATAACCATATAAGGACAAATCTAAGCGATAAAAGACATAAAAAAAAGACCCGTCTCTTCCAGTTTTGCCCAAAGTCATGTAAAAAGATTTAAGGCCTTTGTGCCATTTTTGATAAAAAATTATAATTTTTTCAGTCTCATATCTTGCAAACCGTTCAGAGTTTCAATTTAATAGCTCTTGCCATAAAGAGCAAAAAAAAAACTTCATGTTCAAAATCAAAATCGCTAAACACTATAAAAAATTTAATTTTGTTACCTTTTTTCCCCCGTTCAGGTCCGTAGGTAGCAAAATGTACTTAAAATCTCAATAAACAACTTTCTAGAGCATATGAGCTTCCTAGGAATGATTCTTAACACAGTTTAGGTAGCCGCAAAAGTGAAAAATTTCCCGAACATTTTTTGATTTTATTTGCTTTTTCCTTACTTCAACATTAAATCATTCCTAGGAGGTTCATATGCTCTAGAAATTTGTTATTTATGGCAAGAGCTACTTACTACTTTGTCTAAGAGGGTAAATCAAAATTCTGAATGTTTTGCAAGATATGAACCTGAGAAAATTATCACTTTTTTGCAAAAATGACACCGAGGCCCCAAATCTTTGGGGGCCAATTAAAAAAAGTGCATGACTTTGGGCAAAACTGGGAGACACGGGTCTTTTATCACGTAGGTTTTGTCCGTATATGGTTATTTTTTTCGTATTGCACTGTGTTATATTTGAGCAAAATTATTATTATTTTTTCTGAATTATGATGGTTATAATTAAATTAAATCAAAATGATAATATACAATATTTAATAAAGACATACTGACATACACTGATAGAAAATTCTTCATATTGATGATGCCCTAACATTAGAATTGGGACATCAATGTTATTACAAATGGCATCAATGATGCAAAAAGTGACATCAATCTAATGACGAACGTGCTATGACAACAGTTACATCAATTCGATGCCACATTTTGTGCATTATTAACAGGTTAAGTATGAATAAAGATAAAAACTAAATAACGTTAAATGGTTTGTGTGTTTTAGTACAAATGTTAATGTTTTATTCATTATTTTTTTGTTTTTAGACGCCTTTTTAAAACTTGCATAAGATCCATCACATTGATTAACATTCGTTGTCAAAGCAGGAAGCACTTTATACAACTTATAACATTCACATTGATGACATGTTATCATTATATTTGACATCAACATAAAAAAATAATGAGAGCGCGAAGAGCAAATTGTTAAATAAAGCAAACAAAAAAATAACCTCGCGTTTTACACTTACAAAATAAAAATGTGACGATTAAATGTACTCATATTGATGTAATTTAATTATCCCATTTGTCATCAATATCAAAAAGAATGACACTGAAATGTGCAAATGTTTAAATAAAGCATACAAAAAATTCCCTTGATAACATTGATGTACGTTGATGTCATCGTTACAGTTACAAAAAAGTGATGATTAAATGTCATCAATATGTCATCAATATGATGACATTTAATCAAAAATACTTGTAAACCTCTTCAAATTGATGAGACTTTGACATCACATTCTGCATTAGCATCAAAATAAGTGAGAGCGAAGAGAGATAAGAGTCAAATAAACAACAACAAACAAAGTAAAGTACTCCTCCTGACAGCAAGGAAATAAAAAAAAATTGTCTAACACACATTTGAAAAATAAATGTGTCTTGCTTGTTCTAGGTCAGTTTATTTTTTTAATCTCATTGAGTAGTTCAGTGATAACTAGGAGGACAACGGAAATGTTAAAAGCAATATTGAAAATGTATGTGAAAGTAATGAAGAACTTTTAAGAAAAGTGCATACGAATATATGAATATTTGAAACAGCGCTATTTGCTAAATGTAATTTTGCAAGATCTGATGCGGAAAAAATTTTTGAAAATCTGTTTACTATAATTATAGAACCGCTTTTATCAGTTTTTAATTCATTTAGACAAAAATTGGAAAAATAATTTTTTTAATTTCTTACTTTACAGGCGAGATAAATCGTTATTTGAAGGATCTTAAAACTCAATATAAATTAAAAATTATCCTGTCAGAAGAAGCTTTATTTCAAAACATCGTAGAAGTCTTGGCAGAAACAAGTGCAGTCAGTTCTATTACAAATAACCGTACAAAATAATTTAAAGTTTGGCTATCTTTTATTATTATTTTAAGTTTCTTTTTATATCTTACTAGCTGTTTGGTCCGCTCGGGATTTTCTAAATAAAAATAAAAACTAAATACTGGAGAATTTTGTTAATAACGACAACAGTGCCACATATCGGGAGTTTCTTTTATAAACCATCAGTGAAAGTAGGTAGACCTTTCCAATGCATGTACTCGTTTGAAAATTGGTTGAGTGGCTCTCGAGTTATAAAATGACGCACATAGGGCAACTTATGTTTATATATGTATATAGATATAAATAAAATTTTTTTTATCAAAATACATATGTATACATATAATGTTGTATTTATTTTGTCATAATATAAATGACAGGTTTTTATTTTTTTAACCCATATCGTCCCAGCGATTTTTTTCGAGTAACTTTATAAAAATTGGTGTTTAATAGATAATTTTGGAACAAGAAAACACGAATCTGAAGTCCAAAGTTTTTTTAGATTTTTTGTTTTTGAGAAAAATGGTGTTCGATTAATCGAGCACTGTGCACTACTTGTTTTATTGCTCCTATAGATTGTAAATATGGAAAACATAAGTTTTTTTATGAACTGAAACTAATTAATTTTATTTAAATAAAGAAAAATAGAACAAGACTTTTATTTCAATTAAATATATACAATTGATCCTCGATTATCCGGCCAACAAAGGACCGGCCTGCGCACGGATTATATAATAAAAGTGGTTAATAGAAATATCGGGTGATTCATCATGAGGCTTGAATTATAATGTAAAATAAAAAACATAATAAATTTTATTTTATTAAATCTTTATTTATTAAATTCCAATATTATTTATTAAGCTTGAGGTTTTTCTATTTTTTATATAAAAATTAAGATAACAGTAATTTCAATTTTTGGGAATACAAAATTTAAATTTCAAAAGATTTTGTTATTCGTGCTAAATTCCCAGTTTTTATTATTGATAAAAACACTTGAAATTTATTGTTGATGGGATAAGCTATTCCTATGCGCATTTCACTGGTTGCTTAGGCCAGATCATCAGGAAACTTCATCCATAAAGATTTTAGAAAAACTAAAGATATTAAACCAAGTAAAAATGTTAAACGTATAAGACTTATAGCAACAGTTCCACTTGTAATAATATCAAAGCTTAAACAAAACAACATCAACAATAAACAGTGCGTTCATCTCGTCTTACATTCCCCGCTACAATTAGTTGAAATTCTCTCAACATTAATTGTAGTTGTAAGTAGGTTAAGAAAAACAAAATAAAAAACAACAACAACTTACAAAAGATGTTGTCAATTAAGTGTTTTTTAGGCCGTGCACCCGCCTGTTTATTATCAAAAAGTAATTTCAATTTTTGGGAATACAAAATTTAAATTTCAAAAGATTTTGTTATTCGTGCTAAATTCCCAGTTTTTATTATTGATAAAAACACTTGAAATTTATTGTTGATGGGATAAGCTATTCCTATGCGCATTTCACTGGTTGCTTAGGCCAGATCATCAGGAAACTTCATCCATAAAGATTTTAGAAAAACTAAAGATATTAAACCAAGTAAAAATGTTAAACGTATAAGACTTATAGCAACAGTTCCACTTGTAATAATATCAAAGCTTAAACAAAACAACATCAACAATAAACAGTGCGTTCATCTCGTCTTACATTCCCCGCTACAATTAGTTGAAATTCTCTCAACATTAATTGTAGTTGTAAGTAGGTTAAGAAAAACAAAATAAAAAACAACAACAACTTACAAAAGATGTTGTCAATTAAGTGTTTTTTAGGCCGTGCATCCGCCTGATTATTATCAAAAAGTAATTTCAATTTTTGGGAATACAAAATTTAAATTTCAAAAGATTTTGTTATTCGTGCTAAATTCCCAGTTTTTATTATTGATAAAAACACTTGAAATTTATTGTTGATGGGATAAGCTATTCCTATGCGCATTTCACTGGTTGCTTAGGCCAGATCATCAGGAAACTTCATCCATAAAGATTTTAGAAAAACTAAAGATATTAAACCAAGTAAAAATGTTAAACGTATAAGACTTATAGCAACAGTTCCACTTGTAATAATATCAAAGCTTAAACAAAACAACATCAACAATAAACAGTGCGTTCATCTCGTCTTACATTCCCCGCTACAATTAGTTGAAATTCTCTCAACATTAATTGTAGTTGTAAGTAGGTTAAGAAAAACAAAATAAAAAACAACAACAACTTACAAAAGATGTTGTCAATTAAGTGTTTTTTAGGCCGTGCACCCGCCTGTTTATTATCAAAAAGTAATTTCAATTTTTGGGAATACAAAATTTAAATTTCAAAAGATTTTGTTATTCGTGCTAAATTCCCAGTTTTTATTATTGATAAAAACACTTGAAATTTATTGTTGATGGGATAAGCTATTCCTATGCGCATTTCACTGGTTGCTTAGGCCAGATCATCAGGAAACTTCATCCATAAAGATTTTAGAAAAACTAAAGATATTAAACCAAGTAAAAATGTTAAACGTATAAGACTTATAGCAACAGTTCCACTTGTAATAATATCAAAGCTTAAACAAAACAACATCAACAATAAACAGTGCGTTCATCTCGTCTTACATTCCCCGCTACAATTAGTTGAAATTCTCTCAACATTAATTGTAGTTGTAAGTAGGTTAAGAAAAACAAAATAAAAAACAACAACAACTTACAAAAGATGTTGTCAATTAAGTGTTTTTTAGGCCGTGCACCCGCCTGTTTATTATCAAAAAGTAATTTCAATTTTTGGGAATACAAAATTTAAATTTCAAAAGATTTTGTTATTCGTGCTAAATTCCCAGTTTTTATTATTGATAAAAACACTTGAAATTTATTGTTGATGGGATAAGCTATTCCTATGCGCATTTCACTGGTTGCTTAGGCCAGATCATCAGGAAACTTCATCCATAAAGATTTTAGAAAAACTAAAGATATTAAACCAAGTAAAAATGTTAAACGTATAAGACTTATAGCAACAGTTCCACTTGTAATAATATCAAAGCTTAAACAAAACAACATCAACAATAAACAGTGCGTTCATCTCGTCTTACATTCCCCGCTACAATTAGTTGAAATTCTCTCAACATTAATTGTAGTTGTAAGTAGGTTAAGAAAAACAAAATAAAAAACAGCCTTAGCAACCAGTGAAATGCGCATAGGAATAGCTTATCCCATCAACAATAAATTTCAAGTGTTTTTATCAATAATAAAAACTGGGAATTTAGCACGAATAACAAAATCTTTTGAAATTTAAATTTTGTATTCCCAAAAATTGAAATTACTTTTTGATAATAAACAGGCGGGTGCACGGCCTAAAAAACACTTAATTGACAACATCTTTTGTAAGTTGTTGTTGTTTTTTATTTTGTTTTTCTTAACCTACTTACAACTACAATTAATGTTGAGAGCATTTCAACTAATTGTAGCGGGGAATGTAAGACGAGATGAACGCACTGTTTATTGTTGATGTTGTTTTGTTTAAGCTTTGATATTATTACAAGTGGAACTGTTGCTATAAGTCTTATACGTTTAACATTTTTACTTGGTTTAATATCTTTAGTTTTTCTAAAATCTTTATGGATGAAGTTTCCTGATGATCTGGCCTAAGCAACCAGTGAAATGCGCATAGGAATAGCTTATCCCATCAACAATAAATTTCAAGTGTTTTTATCAATAATAAAAACTGGGAATTTAGCACGAATAACAAAATCTTTTGAAAATTAAGATAACATTTATTTTATAAAAGTTCCAATATTTCGATACAGCAATGTGCATCATCGTCAGGGAAATAATTTAATTTAACCTCAAGCTTAATAAATAATATTGGAATTTAAAAAACATAATTTCAAAGTGAACTTAAAATTTGTATTATCGGTTAAAAGAACCTTTTATGGCATGCACTGTTTGAAAATTATATCATGCATATTAGACTGGTCGCATCTTGTATGGGATTTTTTTTTTTTTTTTAATTTAAATGTTTGCGCTGCTTTAAATATGAGGTTTGGTGTAAGAAATCAAGTCCTAATTTTTCAGCTCAATCCGACGGTGCCTAGTCGTGCCAAGTGGGGCCCAAAGTTCCCCATATGATAAAAAAAAACATCTATTCAATCAGATACTAGATGAAAAGCCGGTCTTAAAGACCAAAAATCAAAAATCTGGCTTCGTTACGATCTTCCGCAGAGAAAGTACTTTAAGTATGCCAAATTTCAGCTTCATATGTCATCCGATGGCTTCAGAAAGTAGCGGAAATAATAGGACATACATACACTCACAATATTATTACAGTAACGGACTGTAGTTTATTTAAGAAATATTCCGTTCAGTCATTTTTAAATAAATAAACATTTAAAATTCCAAGCAAATTTATTTTTAACTGATTCTAACAGTTATTCAAAAAACTAAGTGCATATTAATACGGATTTGCAGTTGCAGTTAATTTTGTCCGTTGATTAAGTTAAATTCTTCTTTATGTAAAATTTAATGAAAATGTAATTTAAAGCAACGAAAAGTTCATTTAATTTTTACTGTCAAAAATTCAACCGCGAATTCCGTAAAAACAAATCAATATTCAGTTATCTTTTATAAATTAATTGTCAAAAAATTAACAACATATTCCGTAAAAACAAATAAATATGCAGTTATTTTATAAAATTTTACTGTCAAAAATTCAACACCATATTCGGTAAAAACAATTAAATATTCAGTTATTTTATATAATTTTACTACCAAAAATTTATTTTTACTTATCTATAAAAAATGAATTGCTTGTTTTGTGTAAGCAATACCCATTTTCTATTTGTTAAAATAATTTAGTTAAATACATCAAATTTTAAAAGTGAAATAATTGCGAAGCCATATCGGTCATGCTGCTGGTGTCTTATAATTGCGAGTTCTTCTGTAAACAACGTGGTCAGTACAACAAAAGTAAAACAAACGTGTGCAACTGGGTAAGTAAATAAAAATATTCTCCCTCTCTCGCTTATAAGAAAAACAAGCGGACAGGTGTCTGTCTGGTTTTTTTAGAAATTCGGCTCTTTTGTGGAGTAAATGAAAATTTAATAAAATAACTGAATATTTAATTGTTTTTACTGAATATGGGGTCAATTTGACAGTAAAAAATTGACAGTAAAATTTTAATAAATAACTGAATATTTAATCGTTTTTACTGAATATGGTGTTGAATTTTTGACAGTAAAAATTAAATGAACTTTTTGCTAAAAATAAATGAAAAATAGGTAGACCGGTTTTTAATTGAACTTTCATTTATTTTATATTACAATTTCAGTTAATTTTACGTACAGAATATTGTGAGTGTACAAACATCCGCAAATACTAAGAAATTATATATTGTATAGATAGATTAAAGTATCTGCTATTTAATATTTTAGTATGATACGAACGAACGATTTTTAACCTAATTCAGGTACGCTGAATCCAGTGGTGCTAGCCGTTTTTTAGGTTAGCTCTGGTTTTCGAGATATACCGTTATTTCGAAAATGAAGGAGGCTGCACAACATATGTTCGGGTTACTCAAAAACGCTTTAGCTTATTGAAAAAACTAACAAAATCCGAAATTCCGCAATAAAATTTAATTTACCCCATAAAAAATTTTATCATTTTGCGAAGCACTACGCAATAAGACATACAGAAAAGCAGTGGATTCCTGAAGTATTTGTCCTTCATTGGGATGGAAAACTCCTTCCAGAAATAAAGGGTACAGAAAAGAAAGATCGATTGGCGCTCGTTGTGACAAGTGGACGTATGGAAAAACTGCTCGGCATACCGAAAATAGATAATTCTTCTGGGGAAGGACGCCACCTACAATTTTTTGCAACAATGGTCACTTGATGGATTAGTAGAAATAGTGTCTTTTGATACCACAGCCACTAACACTGGGGTTAATAATGGCGCTGCATATTTGCTCGAACAAAAATTAGGACGAAAACTACTTTTTCTTCCATGTCGCCACCATATAAGTGAATTGTTGGTCAAATCTGTATTTGAAATGAATTTTGGGAAAACATCCGGGCCAGAAGTTCTTCTCTTCAACAGATTTGCCAAAAATTGGAAACACATTGACGCTAGCACCTTCAAAAGTGGAATTTTGGACGAAGAAGTGGTACGAATTTTAACAACAGCGCACTTAGATTTTTTGAAAAATTTTTGTATAAATGCGTTAAAATTCCATTACGTGCGTGCAGATTATAAAGAGTTGCTTGAGTTAACACTCCATTTTATTGGAGAGCGGGTACCAGATTTTTCACAATTTCGTTTGCCTGGTGCAACATCGCATGCACGATTCATGTCAAAGTGCATTTATTGTTACAAAATATTTCTATTTCGCGAACAGTTCAAATTGACAGCAGCAGAATTGAAAAGTCTTCGGAGCATTTGCTTGTTTTTGACTATCATATATGTACCTTATTGGTTCCGATGTGTGAACGCTATAGAAGCGCCAAAACTGGATCTTGATTTCATTCAAAACGTTGTATCTTATTTTGATAAAGAAGTTTCGACTGCATTGTTGCAAAAAATAAGAAAGCATTTGTGGTATTTGACAGAAGAAACAGTTGGCCTTGCATTTTTTGATGAAAGCGTGCCGTTGGAAATAAAAAAGATGATGGTCCAAAAGCTCGACATCGGCAATGACATACATGGAAATTATGAAAAAATTTCGAAAAGGAATGTTGTCAATATGGATGAAATTTTCTCTTACGTGTCAAGAGATATATCCGATTTTGTTTCTCCACTGACAAAGAAATTTTTTGTAAATGATGCGGCAGAAAGAGCAATTAAACTCATCACGGATTACAATAAATCGTTAACATACGATGAGACAGATAAGCAGTACCTACTCCAAGTTGTTGAGCACTATCGTCATTTATATCCGTCGCACAACAAATCTTCTCTTTTAAAATAATCAACTTAATAAAAACATTCAAATAAATTTATACATTTTTTTTTAAATTCTTGTAGAAGCCTAGCTGCACTTTTCAATTTTTAATGAATTTTTTAAAAATAAAAATTTCGAAATTTTTATAAAAAAAATTATGTTTCTAAAACGACTGCGCATATAAGAAAATACTTTTACCTTTCTAAAAGTAAATTTTATTGCGGAATTTCGGATTTTTTTATTTTTTTCAATAAGCTAAACCGTTTTTGAGTAACCCGAACATATGTATGTTGTGCAGCCTCCTTCATTTTTGAAATAACGGTATATCACGAAAACCAGAGCTAACCTAAAAAAATAACGGCTAGCACCACTGGATTCAGCGTACCTGAATTAGGTTAAAAATCTTTCGTTCGTATCATACTAAAATATTAATTAGCAGATACTTTAATCTATCTATACAATATATAATTTCTTAGTATTTGCGGATGTTTGTATGTATGTCCTATTATTTCCGCAACTTTCTGAAGCCATCTGATGACATATGAAGCTGAAATTTGGCATACTTAAAGTACTTTCTCTGCGGAAGATCGTAACGAAGCCAGATTTTTGATTTTCTGTCTTTGGGACCGGCTTTTCAACTAGTATCTGATTGAATAGATGTTTTTTTCATCATATGGGGAACTTTGGTCCCCACTTGGCACGACTAGGCACCGTCGGGTCGAGCTGAAAAATTAGGACATGATTTCTTACACCAAACCTCATATTTTAAGTAGCGCAAACAATTAAATTTAAAAAAAAAAAAAATTGCGACCAGTCTAATGCATATGTTGGCCATGTTATCATCGCCAGAGAAAATAGTCCCATGGTGTAATATCGAATGATCTAGGTGGCCAATTTACCATAGCAAAACCAGAAATTAAGTGCTCACCAAAATGATTTCTCAACAAGGTCATTGTTTTACGCGCTGTATGGCTCGTAGCGCCGTCTTATCGAAAGCAGAGCTCACAGACACCATGCGCTTGATTTTCAGGTCGCTCTAGTGGAGACTCCTGGCGGTGGTATCGGAAAAATGATGCCGGTCCATATACCATTTTGGCGAAAGTAAGGTTTAGATATTTCCAAGGCGTTTGGCAGAGTCTGGGATGGTGCACGTTTTGACAAGAAACTTGTTGCATTTGGTGTCGGTGATAATTTCCCTCGATTTATATTGAGTTTTTACAGTGATCGCACCAAACGAATTCAAACGAGTTCAAAATTCATTCAGGGGTGCCGTCTTTCTCTGAATCCAGATTGTTTTTAACTAGTAGCTGGTGATTTGTTAAGTATTTACTCATTTGCTTATGTTACAATCTCTCGAATACTTTAGATAAATAAGGTAGTATGGATAAAAGACGATACTCATTTGCAGTTTTAGGTACTGGGATGAGCTTTGCATATTTCCAGCAACTTGGAAACTGACTGGTGGTGATAATGGTGTTAAATATGTGAGTGATGTAACCTATTAACTTAGGTAAAGAAGTGTTATGAATCTTCGATGAATTTGGTGCAGCCCGACCGCGTCTTGCATAATAACAAGTTGTAGCGTCTTTAATGCTTCTATTAACGTACCGACGAGCCGTACGGTATTCTTCACGTAATTTAGAAGTTCGAAATCTTTTCCAACGCCTATAGGTCTCATCACAAACATTTATTAGGGGTTTTATGGTTGAACTGAACCAGTTCTTCGTCCTTCTTTCACCACGGTATGTACGCACAGGAACCGATATATCAAATAGCTTGAGCAAATGGCTATTAAAAAATTGAAGCTGTTCTTCAGCAGAAACCAAATTGTAGATGACATCCCAGTTAATAGTGTTAAAACATTCTTCCAATATGTTGAGGTTGATGTTACGAAAATCATAAAAACTTATTGTTATTTCAGCGTTTACTTCTTTAAAATCATAGGATATATAAATAAGGCCATGATTGGAGAAACATTGTGCATTTATTTGATCAAATAGTAACAGGTTTGATAAATTGCCTATTATAAATATATCAAGTAATGTTCTGCTAGAACTAGTTAAGTGTGTAGGTTGCTCAGTATTTACGTAACATTAACCAATGGATCTTAGTTGATCTGTAAAATTGGAACTTGTCCCTGTCAAAATATTGCAGTTGAAATCACTGTCACCACTAGAAATTTCAATGAATAACGATATCCCGTTCTTAATGTATATAGCCACACCACCCTTTCTGTCATTCCTAATTATTTTGCACCCATTGGCCGCAACAAAACTGTCTGGTAGTTCTCTTTCAAACCACGTTTCACACACACTATGTCCACTTAAGATTCCTCAAACATATCACGAAACTCATCCATTTTGTGGAGTAAACTTTGGGCATTTTTATGACAAATGTTGAGACATTCCCGTTGCTTTGTAAGAATTTGAATAATATTTCTAGAACTAACTGCAGAACTTATCCCATCGCTACTTGTGAGTGACATATATAAAATTAAAAAGAGAAAAGGCAACGTTATTACAACAAAACAGATAGTTAAAATAAAGGAACGATAGAGTAATAAGCTTATAAATATAATCAGAAGACAGTTACAGAAATTTTTCATATGGCAAAGACTATAAAGAGTTATAAAAATGTCATTATTTATTATAGAAATATAAAAATAGTTTAACATAAAATTATAAAAATAATTGGTGGATTCACAAGGTGTCATAAAGTCATATGTCTTAAAATAATAACATGAAAAAATAAAACTGTTGTGAACAACCCCTCATAAAATATAAAAAATAAATATTTTCCTACAGTCAAAATATTTTTTAATTCTAATCCATGAATTAATAAATTGAATTAAATCTTACCTGACTATTTTCCATTTTTCAGACGCAACCCACAAATAATTTTTTTTCCGTTTCTTTACCAAACATCAAATTACGACAGCACAATAAACATAGCAAGCAAAGTTTTATTAATTTAAGACACTTTTTGTTTACAAAGCAACAACAATATTTTTAAACCATTGTAAAATGTTAGAACATTATGACAATACAACATGATAGCGAATACCCCAAATTTAAAATAAACTTAAAATAACAATTTAATTTGCTGAAGTACATAAAACCAATAAACATGAAGGTAACAAAAGGGCAAATCGATAACATCAGTTGGAGGCTTGCGTTGGATACTTAAAAAAACTGTTCAGTTGGTTTTTATTTTCAATGCGTATCGGCTCAACTCGCGGGTTAACTTTTTTTTTTTTTTTTTAGCGATAAACCAACACTCAGGGGATGCCCGCTATATAGGCAGTGCATTGTGTTGATCAGGAAAATAAGGTTTGGGAAGGAGGAAAGAGGGAATAGTGTTTGTGGACATTTGACTTGAAACTTAATAAATTATAAGTACCGGGGAAGACCTCTGCGGGAAGTCTATTCCACATACGGATAGTTCGACTGAAAAACGAATTTTCTCTATAATGCGTTGTGCGAAACACAGGACAATCGACTACAAACGGATGTGATCCACTGGATGAGCGAGTATTACGAAGAAATACTCGGACGGGTGGAAAAAGTTCACTTATCTCAGTGGAACACCTCCCATGGTAATATCGATAGAAAAGTGCCACACAACCCACATTCCGACGATGCTCAAATGAGTCAATAGAGTTGGATACCCTATTGTTATTGATGAGCTTCACCGCCCTCCCTTGTACACGACCCAGAAGGTTCAAAATAGACTTTGAAGCCCCTGCCCATATATGGGAGTTGTATTCCATCTTCGGTCGGATATAGGTGGTATAGATAGTAAGGAGATCGGATGAAGTGAAGTAAGTCTTGCACCGTTTTAAAAAACCTAAACACTTGAATGCTTCCTTCGACACTTTAAAAACGTGTTTATTCCAGCGGACATCGCACTGTATTCTCATGCCCAGAACATCAAGAGTATCCGATCCTCAATATCAATGCCACCCATTAATACAGATGACATAGTTGGTCCCACGGCCCATCTGTGGGTCAACATACAACATTGGGTCTTGCGTACATAAAACTCGACCCTATTCGCTTGACCCCACTCAGAGATTGTAGCTAGGTCCTGATTAAGAGTGTCATTCATATTTTGCCTTTTGGCCTATGATCGAAGGAATATGAATGACAAATGTTGCTGTTATCTGCAAAAGAGTAGATAGGATTTGAAGTATGACTAAGAAGGTCATTAAGAAATATAAGAAATAGCGTAGGAGAAAGGACAGAACCTTGCGGTACCCCTGAATTCAGCTGAAACTCGTTTAATGCAATCCCATCTATAACAACACGTATAGTGCGATCACTGAGGAAACTCGATATAAATCGAGAGAAATCATTACCGACACCAAAAGCAATAAGCTTTGACACAAGCGCAGCATGCCACACCCGATCAAACGCCTTGGAAATATCCAGAGCAACCACTTTGCATTCACCAAAGCTTGTATATATACTAGCTCACGCAAGGAATACGCACTGGCAAAACGGTTATTTTTACGCAAGTTTAGTGCTGTGTTTAGAATTTTAAAGTCTTTTGAAGTTAAGTTTTCATTAAGGTATACTTAAGAGTTGTTATGCGAGGAAAAATCAATATGTTGAAGGCACAGTTTACTAATATTTGCTTTCCTAAAATGAGCTAATGACTTTAATATGAAGTTCTGCGTCCGGAGAATTCACTTGTTTATTATTTCTGTTTTGCAGACGGAAAATAGATTTGTAGGCAGGTGTAGATATATTTAGGGAGCAGCAAATGCTATCAAAAATTTCATTAAGCTTTTCATCTTTTATAAAAGGAATTCCATTAACACGTAAATCACATGATACAGATCGGTTTTCTTAACGACTCATTTGCGATTTTAAAGTTTTTATTTCATTCTTAAGCGAGTTTATTTCGCAGCACTGTGTTTCCATAAAAGAGACCCTCTCGTTTACAGAGTGAATCTCTCTAACTATGTCACAAATACGTTTGTCGAGCTCTTTTAAAAGTTTGGTTTCAACATAATTTATTTTCTCATTTATATTTATAAGAATTCTGTGCCAACTCTCTTTAATGTCCACTGTTATAAGTTCAAATTGTTTATCAATTCTGTTAAACATTGCCTCCGAACTAGATGGAGAAAACGATGAACTCAAATTTTTTTCATCTTCCCTGATTAGAGTTGCATTATCTCTTTTTTGACTGTTTGATCTTAGATTTTTATCCATAATGTAAAAAAGTTCGTTATTTAATTGGAAACGTGGAAAGGTATGTACATGCAACAATAATAACAGTCGCTTTGACTAAGGATACTCAACATTACTTCAGACAAAGAGAATATTTGACAAAAATTACTAGCCACTAAATTTTGTACACTTTACTTTTTTAAATTAATCAAACAGGCAGGGGTTTTTTTCGTATACAATTTTATATTATAATGTTTTCAACGTTTCAATTGGACCTTATATACCTACTGAAAACAAAAGTAAAGTGTACAAAATTAATATTTTTTATAAAAAGATTTTCTACAAAAAAAAAAAAAATTAATTAAATTAATTAAGTCTGGGTTCACACTTTGAAAGTTTTCTTTCAGAAAGTCTGAGCTTATGGGTGAGAGAGGAGAAAGGAAAAGCATGTTCTCAATAGAAAATACGCTAAAACAAATCAAGAAGCCCATAACAGAAATTTTAAATGAAATGAATTTTTGCGCTGGTGAAATAGAAATAGTTCAAAGTCAGTGGAGCTACATATACAACTGAACAGGTATGGGAGACGAAAAAGAATACCACCGAATTCTGGATTCAAGTACACAATTTTAAAAACGCCATAAATGAAAATCCATTAAAAAATTGGTCAAGCTTTGCATTGTCCCTTTTAGTTTAGCCACTTTCAAACGCAGAATTAGAGCGTTTGTTCAGTTTATTGGGCTTAATAAAAAGTAAACTGAGAACTAGAATGAAAACAGATCTTTTATATGCAGTTATACGTATAAGAGAATGCGTAAAATTAGATAACGTTTGTTACCACACTTTAAACATATCGGACGATATTGTTAAATAAATCGGTTCATTTGACAAGTATATAAAGAAGATGAAAATGACATGATTGAAATTTTAAAAAATTGTAACAACTATATTTAAAATAGATTGTATTATAATGTAAATTTTTTATTTTATTCATAAAAATCAAGGTTACAAAACTAGCACTTTTTTATTTGCTGTAGAACAATTTAGCACTTTTATTTTTGTCGATTTAGCACTTTTAATTTGAATTCTTCTGGCAAGCCTGTTGTTGACAAAATACTAACTGCCCGTCTATACCAGAGATAATTATTGCCACAGATATTGCAGTAAATGTCAAAATAATGTTATCTTTAATGTAGACAGCAATTTTTTGTTCATATTTATTGCCGGCAATTTCTGCTGCAATAATTGTTAGTCCATTTTCGTTGACAATTATTGCTTACATAAAACGTCAAATTTAGTTGTCAAATACACAAAAAGAAGCAAAAAGTAAAAATAGAAGCAAATTGTGTGAGAAAGAAATACAATTTTTAAAATGGG
Source organism: Pollenia labialis (assembly GCA_949318255.1). Taxonomy (NCBI): domain Eukaryota; kingdom Metazoa; phylum Arthropoda; class Insecta; order Diptera; family Polleniidae; genus Pollenia; species Pollenia labialis. Next base: position 132,822,396 of record OX439141.1, read on the forward strand.
AGCTAATTATAATTGTAATAAAAGAATTTAATAAACACTTAAATAAAATTACAAAAATTATTTTTATTATAATAATTTTTTTCTTATTCGATCATTATTATTCAAATTTAAATTAATTTGTTTAATTTTGAGTTCTTTTTTTATATAAAAATAATAATTTTACTTTAACAAAAAAAAATTAATACAATTAATATTTTTATATAATAAAACTTAAACAAATTAATATATGTACTTTTAAATATGTAATAAAGTCGAAAAAGAAAGAATTTATTTGAATTAAAATAAGTTTTACAACATAGCGCTCGTTATTATTTTTTTTTTTTTCAAATTATGAGAACATAAATACGTTTTCCCATGTCTTTAACATAAGCTGAGATATAAGAAAGATTTTATTTAAATTTATTAGAAAGAAATTGTTTTGGCTGTAAAACATTTATAATAATACAGTCCAAGGCTCATCTATCAGGTCTGCTTACTTGTACAAAAACAAAAAACGATTCATTTTAGTTGTTAAAAATTTACTACCACATATACAAAGCAAAAGGAAAAAACGTGTATGTGTGGCATACCATAAACGTAAACAAACGTATACATGCACATGTAAGCAAAATGTAAACAACTTTTGACAACTAAAAAGAACATAAACAATGATCATCAGGCTTCTTGCGCAGACCTTTTCAATGGGCCTTGATACAGTCCAAACTAAATTTTCTTGTTTTTAAATTGACTTTTTAAATTTTAACTTTTAAAAAAAATTCAGAGTGAACTACGATGCACATGCTGTTTGGAAATTAAAAGTAAGAATTATATCTAAAAAAAACTCCACAAAAACTTCTACATTTATGCTTCTATCTATGACAGTTTCGTGAAAGTATTAAAATATTTTTTTTTAATTTTATTACTTATCTTACACACTGTATTTAAATTAAGATCAACACAGCTTCCGTACATGTGCAACTAAATTAATGAGCGTAAAAAATAAAGGGGTAGGGCTTCTAAACAATTGTTTGCTTAAATGAGCATCACTGCTCTAGGACCTCTAATTTACAAAATAAATGAGATTTTATATTTTCATATAACAAATCAATTTTCTAAGGAAAATATGAAATTTTGGTAGTGATTACAGATTTCGATCCTTTTAGCTATAGGACCTCTAATTAACGAAATAAATGAGATTTTATATTTTCATATCAAAAATCAATTTTCTAAGGAAAATATGGAATTTCGATAGTGATTACAGATTTCGCTCCGTTTGGCTATAGAACCTCTAATTAACGAAATAAATTAGATATTATATTTTCATATAAAAAATCAATTTTCTAAGGAAAATATGGAATTTTGGTAGTGATTACAGATTTCGATCCTTTTGGCTCTAGGACCTCTAATTAACGAAATTAATGAGATTTTATATTTTCATATAAAAAATCAATTTTCTAAGGAAAATATGGAATTTTGGTAGTGATTACAGATTTCGATCCTTTTGGCTCTAGGACCTCTAATTAACGAAATTAATAAGATTTTATGTTTTCATATAAAAAATCAATTTTCTAAGGAAAATATGGAATTTCGATAGTGATTACAGATTTCGCTCCGTTTGGCTATAGAACCTCTAATTAACGAAATAAATTAGATATTATATTTTCATATAAAAAATCAATTTTCTAAGGAAAATATGGAATTTTGGTAGTGATTACAGATTTCGATCCTTTTGGCTCTAGGACCTCTAATTAACGAAATTAATGAGATTTTATATTTTCATATAAAAAATCAATTTTCTAAGGAAAATATGGAATTTCGATAGTGATTACAGATTTCGCTCCGTTTGGCTATAGAACCTCTAATTAACGAAATAAATTAGATATTATATTTTCATATAAAAAATCAATTTTCTAAGGAAAATATGGAATTTTGGTAGTGATTACAGATTTCGATCCTTTTGGCTCTAGGACCTCTAATTAACGAAATTAATGAGATTTTATATTTTCATATAAAAAATCAATTTTCTAAGGAAAATATGGAATTTCGATAGTGATTACAGATTTCGCTCCGTTTGGCTATAGAACCTCTAATTAACGAAATAAATTAGATATTATATTTTCATATAAAAAATCAATTTTCTAAGGAAAATATGGAATTTTGGTAGTGATTACAGATTTCGATCCTTTTGGCTATAGGACCTCTAATTAACGAAATAAATGAGATTTTATATTTTCATATCAAAAATCAATTTTCTAAGGAAAATATGGAATTTTGGTAGTGATTACAGATTTCGATCCTTTTGGCTATAGGACCTCTAATTAACGAAATAAATGAGATTTTATATTTTCATATCAAAAATCAATTTTCTAAGGAAAATATGGAATTTCGATAGTGATTACAGATTTCGCTCCGTTTGGCTATAGAACCTCTAATTAACGAAATAAATTAGATATTATATTTTCATATAAAAAATCAATTATCTAAGGAAAATATGGAATTTTGGTAGTGATTACAGATTTCGATCCTTTTGGCTATAGGACCTCTAATTAACGAAATAAATGAGATTTTATATTTTCATATCAAAAATCAATTTTCTAAGGAAAATATGGAATTTTGGTAGTGATTACAGATTTCGATCCTTTTGGCTCTAGGACCTCTAATTAACGAAATTAATGAGATTTTATATTTTCATATAAAAAATCAATTTTCTAAGGAAAATATGGAATTTCGATAGTGATTACAGATTTCGCTCCGTTTGGCTATAGAACCTCTAATTAACGAAATAAATTAGATATTATATTTTCATATAAAAAATCAATTTTCTAAGGAAAATATGGAATTTTGGTAGTGATTACAGATTTCGATCCTTTTGGCTCTAGGACCTCTAATTAACGAAATTAATGAGATTTTATATTTTCATATAAAAAATCAATTTTCTAAGGAAAATATGGAATTTCGATAGTGATTACAGATTTCGCTCCGTTTGGCTATAGAACCTCTAATTAACGAAATAAATTAGATATTATATTTTCATATAAAAAATCAATTTTCTAAGGAAAATATGGAATTTTGGTAGTGATTACAGATTTCGATCCTTTTGGCTATAGGACCTCTAATTAACGAAATAAATGAGATTTTATATTTTCATATAAAAAATCAATTTTCTAAGGAAAATATGGAATTTTGGTAGTGATTACAGATTTCGATCCTTTTGGCTCTAGGACCTCTAATTAACGAAATTAATGAGATTTTATATCTATATATATAAAAATGAAAAATGTTTGTATGTTTGTTTGTTTGTTTGTGTGTTTGTTTGTTGGCTTATAGACTCCAAAACTACTGAACCGATTTTCCTGAAATTTTTACAGTAACATCACGTGAGACCTAAAAATAAAATAGGCTACTTATTTTTTCGATAGGGGCAGGGGAATTGGTACCCCCATAGGATGCCAATATTAATTATCGAATATCTTAAGAGCCGCTGGACGCATTTTGCTTAACTTTTTGTAGTAGGATCTTCAGAGCCCCAAAATTAAAATAAAATAGCAGCGGGGGAAGTGGTTCCCCCCATAGGACGCCAATGCTTAAAACTCATATCTTATGAACTGTTATAGTGAGAATGTTCAAACTTTGTGGAAGTCACTCTTATGGTATACTACACTTTTGAAAATAAAAATAAAGCGGGTAGGGGAGGGGGGGGGGGAAACCTCCCATAGGATGCATATATTAAATATCGCTTAACTGAAGAACTATTAAAGGGGGAGTCTTCAAACGTGGTTAAAGCAACTACTATGGCAAACTATAAATTTCAGTATAAAAATGGGCGGGGTAAACAGGGGAGGAGCAGTACCCCTCATAGATAGAAATATAAATAAGAGCCACTGCACGCATTTTGTTGAACTTTTGGTAGTAGGATCTTCTGAGCCCCGAAATTGAAATAAAGTAGCAGCGGGGGAAGTGGTTTTCCCCATAGGACGCCAATGTTTACCATCGCATATCTTAAGAACTGTAATAGTGAGAATGTTCAAACTTTCTAGAAGTCACTCTTATGGTATACTTCACTTTTGAAAATAAAAATAAAGCGGGAAGGCACAGGGGGGGAAATACCTCCCATAGGATGCATACATTAAATATCGCTTAACTGAAGAACTATTAAAGGGAGAGTCTTCAAACGTGGTTAAAGCCACTATTATAGTAATCTATAAATTTCAATATAAAAATGTGCGGGGTAGACAGGGGAGCAGCAGTACCCCTCATAGAAGACATATAAATAAGAGCAACTGCACGCATTTTGTTGAACTTTTGGTAGTAGGATCTTCTGAGCCTCAAAATTGGAATAAAATAGCAGCGGAGGAAGTGATGCCCATCATAGGACGCCAATGTTTAATATCGCATATCTTAAGAACTGTAATAGTGAGAATGTTCAAACTTTCTAGAAGTCACTCTTATGGTATACTACACTTTTGAAAATAAAAATAAAGCGGATAGGCGCAGGGGGGGAAATACATCCCATAGGATGCATACATTAAATATCGCTCAACTGAAGAACTATTAAAGGGAGAGTCTTCAAACGTAGTTAAAGCTACTATTATGGTTAACTATAAATTTCAATATAGAAATGGGCGGGGTAGCCAGAGGAGGAGCAGTACCCCTCATAGATAGAAATATTAATAAGAGCCACTGCACGCATTTTGTTGAACTTTTGGTAGTAGGATCTTCTGAGCCCCGAAATTGAAATAAAGTAGCAGTGGGGGAAGTGGTTTTCCCCATAGGACGCCAATGTTTACCATCGCATATCTTAAGAACTGTAATAGTGAGAATGTTCAAACTTTCTAGAAGTCACTCTTATGGTATACTACACTTTTGAAAATAAAAATAAAGCGGATAGGCGCAGGGGGGGAAATACCTCCCATAGGATGCATACATTAAATATCGCTCAACTGAAGAACTATTAAAGGGAGAGTCTTCAAACGTAGTTAAAGCTACTATTATGGTAAACTATAAATTTCAATATAGAAATGGGCGGGGTAGCCAGAGGAGGAGCAGTACCCCTCATAGATAGAAATATTAATAAGAGCCGCTGCAAGCAATTTGTTGAACTTTTGGTAGTAGGATTATCTGAGCTCCAAAATTGAAATAAAATAGCAGCGGGGGAAGTGTTACCCACCATAGGCCGCCAATGTTTAATATCGGATATCTTAAAAACTGTTATAGTGAGAAAGTTCAAACTTTGTAGAAGTCACTCTTATGGTATACTTCACTTTGAAAATAAAAATAAAGCGGGTAGGCGCAGGGGGAACTACCTTCCATAGGATGAATATATTAAATATCTCTCAACCGATAAAGTGGTTAAAGCAGTGTAGCGAAGCGCACCGGGTTAAGCTAGTTTTCATATAAAAAATCAATTTTCTAAGGAAAATATGGAATTTTGGTAGTGATTACAGATTTCACTCCTTTCCCCTATAGGAAATTAACGAAATAAATGAGATTTTATATTTTCATATAAAAAATAAATTTTCTAAGAAAAAAATATGGAATTTTGGTAGTGATAACAGATTTCGCTCCTTTTGGCTATAGGACCTCTAATTAACGAAATAAATGAGATTTTATATGTTCATATAAAAAATCAATTTTCTAAGGAAAATATGGAATTTTGGTAGTGATAACAGATTTCGCTCCTTTTGGCTATAGGATCTCTAATTAACGAAATAAATGAGATTTTATATTTTCATATAAAAAATCAATTTTCTATGGAAAATATGGAATTTTGGTAGTGATTACAGATTTCGATCCTTTTGGCTATAGGACCTCTAATTAACGAAATAAATGAGATTTTATATTTTCATATAAAAAATCAATTTTCTATGGAAAATATGGAATTTTGGTAGTGATTACAGATTTCGATCCTTTTGGCTATAGGACCTCTAATTAACGAAATAAATGAGATTTTATATTTTCATATAAAAAATCAATTTTCTATGGAAAATATGGAATTTTGGTAGTGATTACAGATTTTGATCCTTTTGGCTATAGGACCTCTAATTAGCGAAATAAATGAGATTTTATATTTTCATATAAAAATTCAATTTTCTATGGAAAATATGGAATTTTGGTAGTGATGACAGATTTCGATCCTTTTGGCTATAGGACCTCTAATTAACGAAATAAATGAGATTTTATATTTTCATATAAAAAATCAATTTTCTATGGAAAATATGGAATTTTGGTAGTGATTACAGATTTTGATCCTTTTGGCTATAGGACCTCTAATTAGCGAAATAAATGAGATTTTATATTTTCATATAAAAATTCAATTTTCTATGGAAAATATGGAATTTTGGTAGTGATTACAGATTTCGATCCTTTTGGCTATAGGACCTCTAATTAACGAAATAAATGAGATTTTATATTTTCATATAAAAAATAAATTTTCTAAGGAAAATATGGAATTTTGGTAGTGATAACAGATTTCGCTCCTTTTGGCTATAGGACCTCTAATTAACGAAATAAATGAGATTTTATATTTTCATATAAAAAATCAATTTTCTAAGGAAAATATGGAATTTTGGTAGTGATAACAGATTTCGCTCCTTTCGGCTATAGGATCTCTAATTAACGAAATAAATGAGATTTTATATTTTCATATAAAAAATCAATTTTCTATGGAAAATATGGAATTTTGGTAGTGATTACAGATTTCGATCCTTTTGGCTATAGGACCTCTAATTAACGAAATAAATGAGATTTTATATTTTCATATAAAAAATCAATTTTCTATGGAAAATATGGAATTTTGGTAGTGATTACAGATTTCGATACTTTTGGCTATAGGACCTCTAATTAACGAAATAAATGAGATTTTATATTTTCATATAAAAAATCAATTTTCTATGGAAAATATGGAATTTTGGTAGTGATTACAGATTTCGATCCTTTTGCCTCTAGGACCTCTAATTAACGAAATAAATGAGATTTTATATTTTCATATAAAAAATCAATTTTCTATGGAAAATATGGAATTTTGGTAGTGATTACAGATTTCGATCTTTTTGGCTATAGGACCTCTAATTAACGAAATAAATGAGATTTTATATTTTCATATAAAAAATCAATTTTCTAAGGAAAATATGGAATTTTGGTAGTGATTACAGATTTCGATCCTTTTGGCTATAGGACCTCTAATTAACGAAATAAACGAGATTTTATATTTTCATATAAAAAATCAATTTTCTAAGGAAAATATGGAATTTTGGTAGTGATTACAGATTTCGATCTTTTTGGCTATAGGACCTCTAATTAACGAAATAAATAAGATTTTATATTTTCATATAAAAAATCAATTTTCTAAGGAAAATATGGAATTTTGGTAGTGATTACAGATTTCGATCTTTTTGGCTATAGGACCTCTAATTAACGAAATAAATGAGATTTTATATTTTCATATAAAAAATCAATTTTCTATGGAAAATATGGAATTTTGGTAGTGATTACAGATTTCGATCTTTTTGGCTATAGGACCTCTAATTAACGAAATAAATGAGATTTTATATTTTCATATAAAAAATCAATTTTCTAAGGAAAATATGGAATTTTGGTAGTGATTACAGATTTCGATCCTTTTGGCTATAGGACCTCTAATTAACGAAATAAACGAGATTTTATATTTTCATATAAAAAATCAATTTTCTAAGGAAAATATGGAATTTTGGTAGTGATTACAGATTTCGATCCTTTTGGCTATAGGACCTCTAATTAACGAAATAAACGAGATTTTATATTTTCATATAAAAAATCAATTTTCTAAGGAAAATATGGAATTTTGGTAGTGATTACAGATTTCGATCCTTTTGGCTATAGGACCTCTAATTAACGAAATAAATGAGATTTTATATTTTCATATAAAAAATCAATTTTCTAAGGAAAATATGGAATTTTGGTAGTGATTACAGATTTCGATCCTTTTGGCTATAGGACCTCTAATTAACGAAATAAATGAGATTTTATATTTTCATATAAAAAATCAATTTTCTAAGGAAAATATGGAATTTTGGTAGTGATTACAGATTTCGATCCTTTTGGCTATAGGACCTCTAATTAACGAAATAAACGAGATTTTATATTTTCATATAAAAAATCAATTTTCTAAGGAAAATATGGAATTTTGGTAGTGATTACAGATTTCGATCCTTTTGGCTATAGGACCTCTAATTAACGAAATAAATGAGATTTTATATTTTCATATAAAAAATCAATTTTCTAAGGAAAATATGGAATTTTGGTAGTGATTACAGATTTCGATCCTTTTGGCTATAGGACCTCTAATTAACGAAATAAATGAGATTTTATATTTTCATATAAAAAATCAATTTTCTAAGGAAAATATGGAATTTTGGTAGTGATTACAGATTTCGATCCTTTTGGCTATAGGACCTCTAATTAACGAAATAAATGAGATTTTATATTTTCATATAAAAAATCAATTTTCTAAGGAAAATATGGAATTTTGGTAGTGATTACAGATTTCGATCCTTTTGGCTATAGGACCTCTAATTAACGAAATAAACGAGATTTTATATTTTCATATAAAAAATCAATTTTCTATGGAAAATATGGAATTTTGGTAGTGATTACAGATTTCGATCCTTTTGGCTATAGGACCTCTAATTAACGAAATAAACGAGATTTTATATTTTCATATAAAAAATCAATTTTCTAAGGAAAATATGGAATTTTGGTAGTGATTACAGATTTCGATCCTTTTGGCTATAGGACCTCTAATTAACGAAATAAACGAGATTTTATATTTTCATATAAAAAATCAATTTTCTATGGAAAATATGGAATTTTGGTAGTGATTACAGATTTCGATCCTTTTGGCTACAGGACCTCTAATTAACGAAATAAACGAGATTTTATATTTTCATATAAAAAATCAATTTTCTATGGAAAATATGGAATTTTGGTAGTGATTACAGATTTCGATCCTTTTGGCTATAGGACCTCTAATTAACGAAATAAATGAGATTTTATATTTTCATATAAAAAATCAATTTTCTATGGAAAATATGGAATTTTGGTAGTGATTACAGATTTCGATCCTTTTGGCTATAGAACCTCTAATTAACGAAATAAATTAGATATTATATTTTCATATAAAAAATCAATTTTCTAAGGAAAATATGGAATTTTGGTAGTGATTACAGATTTCGATCCTTTTGGCTATAGGACCTCTAATTAACGAAATAAACGAGATTTTATATTTTCATATAAAAAATCAATTTTCTAAGGAAAATATGGAATTTTGGTAGTGATTACAGATTTCGATCCTTTTGGCTATAGGACCTCTAATTAACGAAATAAATGAGATTTTATATTTTCATATAAAAAATCAATTTTCTAAGGAAAATATGGAATTTTGGTAGTGATTACAGATTTCGATCCTTTTGGCTATAGGACCTCTAATTAACGAAATAAACGAGATTTTATATTTTCATATAAAAAATCAATTTTCTATGGAAAATATGGAATTTTGGTAGTGATTACAGATTTCGATCCTTTTGGCTATAGGACCTCTAATTAACGAAATAAACGAGATTTTATATTTTCATATAAAAAATCAATTTTCTATGGAAAATATGGAATTTTGGTAGTGATTACAGATTTCGATCCTTTTGGCTATAGGACCTCTAATTAACGAAATAAACGAGATTTTATATTTTCATATAAAAAAATCAATTTTCTATGGAAAATATGGAATTTTGGTAGTGATTACAGATTTCGATCCTTTTGGCTATAGGACCTCTAATTAACGAAATAAACGAGATTTTATATTTTCATATAAAAAATCAATTTTCTATGGAAAATATGGAATTTTGGTAGTGATTACAGATTTCGATCCTTTTGGCTATAGGACCTCTAATTAACGAAATAAACGAGATTTTATATTTTCATATAAAAAATCAATTTTCTAAGGAAAATATGGAATTTTGGTAGTGATTACAGATTTCGATCCTTTTGGCTATAGGACCTCTAATTAACGAAATAAATGAGATTTTATATTTTCATATAAAAAATCAATTTTCTAAGGAAAATATGGAATTTTGGTAGTGATTACAGATTTCGAATCCTTTGGCTATAGGACCTCTAATTAACGAAATAAACGAGATTTTATATTTTCATATAAAAAATCAATTTTCTATGGAAAATATGGAATTTTGGTAGTGATTACAGATTTCGATCCTTTTGGCTATAGGACCTCTAATTAACGAAATAAACGAGATTTTATATTTTCATATAAAAAATCAATTTTCTATGGAAAATATGGAATTTTGGTAGTGATTTACAGATTTCGATCCTTTTGGCTATAGGACCTCTAATTAACGAAATAAACGAGATTTTATATTTTCATATAAAAAATCAATTTTCTATGGAAAATATGGAATTTTGGTAGTGATTACAGATTTCGATCCTTTTGGCTATAGGACCTCTAATTAACGAAATAAACGAGATTTTATATTTTCATATAAAAAATCAATTTTCTATGGAAAATATGGAATTTTGGTAGTGATTACAGATTTCGATCCTTTTGGCTATAGGACCTCTAATTAACGAAATAAACGAGATTTTATATTTTCATATAAAAAATCAATTTTCTAAGGAAAATATGGAATTTTGGTAGTGATTACAGATTTCGATCCTTTTGGCTATAGGACCTCTAATTAACGAAATAAATGAGATTTTATATTTTCATATAAAAAATCAATTTTCTAAGGAAAATATGGAATTTTGGTAGTGATTACAGATTTCGATCCTTTTTGGCTATAGGACCTCTAATTAACGAAATAAACGAGATTTTATATTTTCATATAAAAAATCAATTTTCTATGGAAAATATGGAATTTTGGTAGTGATTACAGATTTCGATCCTTTTGGCTATAGGACCTCTAATTAACGAAATAAATGAGATTTTATATTTTCATATAAAAAATCAATTTTCTAAGGAAAATATGGAATTTTGGTAGTGATTACAGATTTCGATCCTTTTGGCTATAGGACCTCTAATTAACGAAATAAACGAGATTTTATATTTTCATATAAAAAATCAATTTTCTATGGAAAATATGGAATTTTGGTAGTGATTACAGATTTCGATCCTTTTGGCTACAGGACCTCTAATTAACGAAATAAACGAGATTTTATATTTTCATATAAAAAATCAATTTTCTATGGAAATATGGAATTTTGGTAGTGATTACAGATTTCGATCCTTTTGGCTATAGGACCTCTAATTAACGAAATAAATGAGATTTTATATTTTCATATAAAAAATCAATTTTCTAAGGAAAATATGGAATTTTGGTAGTGATTACAGATTTTCGATCCTTTTGGCTATAGGACCTCTAATTAACGAAATAAACGAGATTTTATATTTTCATATAAAAAATCAATTTTCTATGGAAAATATGGAATTTTGGTAGTGATTACAGATTTCGATCCTTTTGGCTATAGGACCTCTAATTAACGAAATAAATGAGATTTTATATTTTCATATAAAAAATCAATTTTCTAAGGAAAATATGGAATTTTGGTAGTGATTACAGATTTCGATCCTTTTGGCTATAGGACCTCTAATTAACGAAATAAAAGAGATTTTATATTTTCATATAAAAAATCAATTTTCTAAGGAAAATATGGAAATTTGGTAGTGATTACAGATTTCGATCCTTTTGGCTATAGGACCTCTAATTAACGAAATAAACGAGATTTTATATTTTCATATAAAAAATCAATTTTCTAAGGAAAATATGGAATTTTGGTAGTGATTACAGATTTCGATCCTTTTGGCTATAGGACCTCTAATTAACGAAATAAACGAGATTTTATATTTTCATATAAAAAATCAATTTTCTAAGGAAAATATGGAAATTTGGTAGTGATTACAGATTTCGATCCTTTTGGCTATAGGACCTCTAATTAACGAAATAAACGAGATTTTATATTTTCATATAAAAAATCAATTTTCTAAGGAAAATATGGAAATTTGGTAGTGATTACAGATTTCGATCCTTTTGGCTATAGGACCTCTAATTAACGAAATAAACGAGATTTTATATTTTCATATAAAAAATCAATTTTCTAAGGAAAATATGGAATTTGGTAGTGATTACAGATTTCGATCCTTTTGGCTATAGGACCTCTAATTAACGAAATAAATGAGATTTTATATTTTCATATAAAAAATCAATTTTCTAAGGAAAATATGGAATTTTGGTAGTGATTACAGATTTCGATCCTTTTGGCTATAGGACCTCTAATTAACGAAATAAACGAGATTTTATATTTTCATATAAAAAATCAATTTTCTAAGGAAAATATGGAATTTTGGTAGTGATTACAGATTTCGATCCTTTTGGCTATAGGACCTCTAATTAACGAAATAAACGAGATTTTATATTTTCATATAAAAAATCAATTTTCTAAGGAAAATATGGAAATTTGGTAGTGATTACAGATTTCGATCCTTTTGGCTATAGGACCTCTAATTAACGAAATAAACGAGATTTTATATTTTCATATAAAAAATCAATTTTCTAAGGAAAATATGGAATTTTGGTAGTGATTACAGATTTCGATCCTTTTGGCTATAGGACCTCTAATTAACGAAATAAACGAGATTTTATATTTTCATATAAAAAATCAATTTTCAAGGAAAATATGGAAATTTGGTAGTGATTACAGATTTCGATCCTTTTGGCTATAGGACCTCTAATTAACGAAATAAACGAGATTTTATATTTTCATATAAAAAATCAATTTTCTAAGGAAAATATGGAATTTTGGTAGTGATTACAGATTTCGATCCTTTTGGCTATAGGACCTCTAATTAACGAAATAAAAGAGATTTTATATTTTCATATAAAAAATCAATTTTCTAAGGAAAATATGGAAATTTGGTAGTGATTACAGATTTCGATCCTTTTGGCTATAGGACCTCTAATTAACGAAATAAACGAGATTTTATATTTTCATATAAAAAATCAATTTTCTAAGGAAAATATGATTTTGGTAGTGATTACAGATTTCGATCCTTTTGGCTATAGGACCTCTAATTAACGAAATAAACGAGATTTTATATTTTCATATAAAAAAATCAATTTTACTAAGGAAAATATGGAAATTTGGTAGTGATTACAGATTTCGATCCTTTTGGCTATAGGACCTCTAATTAACGAAATAAACGAGATTTTATATTTTCATATAAAAAATCAATTTTCTAAGGAAAATATGGAATTTTGGTAGTGATTACAGATTTCGATCCTTTTGGCTATAGGACCTCTAATTAACGAAATAAACGAGATTTTATATTTTCATATAAAAAATCAATTTTCTAAGGAAAATATGGAATTTTGGTAGTGATTACAGATTTCGATCCTTTTGGCTATAGGACCTCTAATTAACGAAATAAATGAGATTTTATATTTTCATATAAAAAATCAATTTTCTAAGGAAAATATGGAATTTTGGTAGTGATTACAGATTTCGATCCTTTTGGCTATAGGACCTCTAATTAACGAAATAAACGAGATTTTATATTTTCATATAAAAAATCAATTTTCTAAGGAAAATATGGAATTTTGGTAGTGATTACAGATTTCGATCCTTTTGGCTATAGGACCTCTAATTAACGAAATAAATGAGATTTTATATTTTGATATAAAAAATCAATTTTCTAAGGAAAATATGGAATTTTGGTAGTGATTACAGATTTCGATCCTTTTGGCTATAGGACCTCTAATTAACGAAATAAAAGAGATTTTATATTTTCATATAAAAAATCAATTTTCTAAGGAAAATATGGAAATTGGTAGTGATTACAGATTTCGATCCTTTTGGCTATAGGACCTCTAATTAACGAAATAAACGAGATTTTATATTTTCATATAAAAAATCAATTTTCTAAGGAAAATATGGAATTTTGGTAGTGATTACAGATTTCGATCCTTTGGCTATAGGACCTCTAATTAACGAAATAAAAGAGATTTTATATTTTCATATAAAAAATCAATTTTCTATGGAAAATATGGGAATTTTGGTATTGATTACAGATTTCGATCCTTTTGGCTATAGGACCTCTAATTAACGAAATAAACGAGATTTTATATTTTCATATAAAAAATCAATTTTCTATGGAAAATATGGAATTTGGTAGTGATTACAGATTTCGATCCTTTTGGCTATAGGACCTCTAATTAACGAAATAAACGAGATTTTATATTTTCATATAAAAAATCAATTTTCTATGGAAAATATGGAATTTGGTAGTGATTACAGATTTCGATCCTTTTGGCTATAGGACCTCTAATTAACGAAATAAATGAGATTTTATATTTTCATATAAAAAATCAATTTTCTAAGGAAAATATGGAATTTTGGTAGTGATTACAGATTTCGATCCTTTTGGCTATAGGACCTCTAATTAACGAAATAAATGAGATTTTATATTTTCATATAAAAATCAATTTTCTAAGGAAAATATGGAATTTTGGTAGTGATTACAGATTTCGATCCTTTTGGCTATAGGACCTCTAATTAACGAAATAAAAGAGATTTTATATTTTCATATAAAAAATCAATTTTCTAAGGAAAATATGGAAATTTGGTAGTGATTACAGATTTCGATCCTTTTGGCTATAGGACCTCTAATTAACGAAATAAACGAGATTTTATATTTTCATATAAAAAATCAATTTTCTAAGGAAAATATGGAATTTTGGTAGTGATTACAGATTTCGATCCTTTTGGCTATAGGACCTCTAATTAACGAAATAAAAGAGATTTTATATTTTCATATAAAAAATCAATTTTCTAAGGAAAATATGGAAATTTGGTTAGTGATTACAGATTTCGATCCTTTTGGCTATAGGACCTCTAATTAACGAAATAAATGAGATTTTATATTTTCATATAAAAAATCAATTTTCTAAGGAAAATATGGAAATTTGGTAGTGATTACAGATTTCGATCCTTTTGGCTATAGGACCTCTAATTAACGAAATAAACGAGATTTTATATTTTCATATAAAAAATCAATTTTCTAAGGAAAATATGGAATTTTGGTAGTGATTACAGATTTCGATCCTTTTGGCTATAGGACCTCTAATTAACGAAATAAATGAGATTTTATATTTTCATATAAAAAATCAATTTTCTAAGGAAAATATGGAATTTTGGTAGTGATTACAGATTTCGATCCTTTTGGCTATAGGACCTCTAATTAACGAAATAAAAGAGATTTTATATTTTCATATAAAAAATCAATTTTCTAAGGAAAATATGGAAATTTTGGTAGTGATTACAGATTTCGATCCTTTTGGCTATAGGACCTCTAATTAACGAAATAAACTGAGATTTTATATTTTCATATAAAAAATCAATTTTCTAAGGAAAATATGGAATTTGGTAGTGATTACAGATTTCGATCCTTTTGGCTATAGGACCTCTAATTAACGAAATAAATGAGATTTTATATTTCATATAAAAAATCAATTTTCTAAGGAAAATATGGAATTTTGGTAGTGATTACAGATTTCGATCCTTTTGGCTATAGGACCTCTAATTAACGAAATAAACGAGATTTTATATTTTCATATAAAAAATCAATTTTCTAAGGAAAATATGGAATTTTGGTAGTGATTACAGATTTCGATCCTTTTGGCTATAGGACCTCTAATTAACGAAATAAATGAGATTTTATATTTTCATATAAAAAATCAATTTTCTAAGGAAAAATATGGAATTTGGTAGTGATTACAGATTTCGATCCTTTTGGCTATAGGACCTCTAATTAACGAAATAAACGAGATTTTATATTTTCATATAAAAAATCAATTTTCTAAGGAAAATATGGAAATTTGGTAGTGATTACAGATTTCGATCCTTTTGGCTATAGGACCTCTAATTAACGAACTAAACGAGATTTTATATTTTCATATAAAAAATCAATTTTCTAAGGAAAATATGGAATTTTGGTAGTGATTACAGATTTCGATCCTTTTGGCTATAGGACCTCTAATTAACGAAATAAACGAGATTTTATATTTGTCATATAAAAAATCAATTTTCTATGGAAAATATGGAATTTTGGTAGTGATTACAGATTTCGATCCTTTTGGCTATAGGACCTCTAATTAACGAAATAATCGAGATTTTATATTTTCATATAAAAAATCAATTTTCTATGGAAAATATGGAATTTTGGTAGTGATTACAGATTTCGATCCTTTTGGCTATAGGACCTCTAATTAACGAAATAAACGAGATTTTATATTTTCATATAAAAAATCATTTTCTAAGGAAAATATGAATTTTGGTAGTGATTACAGATTTCGATCCTTTTGGCTATAGGACCTCTAATTAACGAAATAAATGAGATTTTATATTTTCATATAAAAAATCAATTTTCTAAGGAAAATATGGAATTTTGGTAGTGATTACAGATTTCGATCCTTTTGGCTATAGGACCTCTAATTAACGAAATAAAAGAGATTTTTATATTTTCCATATAAAAAATCAATTTTCTAAGGAAAATATGGAATTTTGGTAGTGATTACAGATTTCGATCCTTTTGGCTATAGGACCTCTAATTAACGAAATAAAAGAAGATTTTATATTTTCATATAAAAAATCAATTTTCTAAGGAAAATATGGAAATTTGGTAGTGATTACAGATTTCGATCCTTTTGGCTATAGGACCTCTAATTAACGAAATAAACGAGATTTTATATTTTCATATAAAAAATCAATTTTCTAAGGAAAATATGGAATTTTGGTAGTGATTACAGATTTCGATCCTTTTGGCTATAGGACCTCTAATTAACGAAATAAAAGAGATTTTATATTTTCATATAAAAAATCAATTTTCTATGGAAAATATGGAAATTTGGTATTGATACAGATTTCGATCCTTTTGGCTATAGGACCTCTAATTAACGAAATAAACGAGATTTTATATTTTCATATAAAAATCAATTTTCTAAGGAAAATATGGAATTTTGGTAGTGATTACAGATTTCGATCCTTTTGGCTATAGGACCTCTAATTAACGAAATAAACGAGATTTTATATTTTCATATAAAAATCAATTTTCTATGGAAAATATTGGAATTTTGGTAGTGATTACAGATTTCGATCCTTTTGGCTATAGGACCTCTAATTAACGAAATAAATGAGATTTTATATTTTCATATAAAAAATCAATTTTCTAAGGAAAATATGGAATTTTGGTAGTGATTACAGATTTCGATCCTTTTGGCTATAGGACCTCTAATTAACGAAATAAATGAGATTTTATATTTTCATATAAAAAATCAATTTTCTAAGGGAAAATATGGAATTTTGGTAGTGATTACAGATTTCGATCCTTTTGGCTATAGGACCTCTAATTAACGAAATAAAAGAGATTTTATATTTTCATATAAAAAATCAATTTTCTAAGGAAAATATGGAAATTTGGTAGTGATTACAGATTTCGATCCTTTTGGCTATAGGACCTCTAATTAACGAAATAAACGAGATTTTATATTTTCATATAAAAAATCAATTTTCTAAGGAAAATATGGAATTTTGGTAGTGATTACAGATTTCGATCCTTTTGGCTATAGGACCTCTAATTAACGAATAAAAGAGATTTTATATTTTCATATAAAAAATCAATTTTCTAAGGAAAATATGGAAATTTGGTAGTGATTACAGATTTCGATCCTTTTGGCTATAGGACCTCTAATTAACGAAATAAAAGAGATTTTATATTTTCATATAAAAAATCAATTTTCTAAGGAAAAATATGGAATTTTGGTAGTGATTACAGATTTCGATCCTTTTGGCTATAGGACCTCTAATTAACGAAATAAAAGAGATTTTATATTTTCATATAAAAAATCAATTTTCTAAGGAAAATATGGAATTTTTGGTAGTGATTACAGATTTCGATCCTTTTGGCTATA
>OX439141.1:132840576-132860806 GCA_949318255.1 Pollenia labialis
AAAAAATCAATTTTCTATGAAAAATATGGAATTTTGGTAGTGATAACCGATTTCGCTCCTTTTGGCTATAGGACCTCTAATTAACGAAATAAATGAGATTTTATATTTTCATATAAAAAATCAATTTCTAAGGAAAATATGGAATTTTGGTAGTGATTACAGATTTCGCTCCTTTTGGCTATAGGACCTCTAATTAACGAAATAAATGAGATTTTATATTTTCATATAAAAAATCAATTTTCTATGAAAAATATGGAATTTTGGTAGTGATAACCGATTTCGCTCCTTTTGGCTATAGGACCTCTAATTAACGAAATAAATGAGGTTTTATATTTTCATATAAAAAATCAATTTTCTAAGGAAAATATGGAATTTTGGTAGTGATTACAGATTTCGCTCCTTTTGGCTATAGGACCTCTAATTAACGAAATAAATGAGATTTATATTTTCATATAAAAAATCAATTTCTAAGGAAAATATGGAATTTTGGTAGTGATAACAGATTTCGCTCCTTTTGGCTATAGGACCTCTAATTAACGAAATAAATGAGATTTTATATTTTCATATAAAAAATCAATTTTCTAAGGAAAATATGGAATTTTGGTAGTGATTACAGATTTCGATCCTTTTGGCTATAGCACCTCTAATTAACGAAATAAATGAGATTTTATATTTTCATATAAAAAATCAATTTTCTAAGGAAAATATGGAATTTTGGTAGTGATTACAGATTTCGACCCTTGTGGCTATAGGACCTCTAATTAACGAAATAAATGAGATTTTATATTTTCATATAAAAAATCAATTGTCTAAGGAAAATATGGAATTTTGGTAGTGATTACAGATTTCGATCCTTTTGGCTGTAGGACCTCTAATTAACGAAATAAGTGAGATTTTATATTTTCATATAAAAAATCAATTTTCTAAGGAAAATATGGAATTTTGGTAGTGATAACAGATTTCGCTCCTTTTGGCTATAGGACCTCTAATTAACGAAATAAATGAGATTTTATATTTTCATATAAAAAATCAATTGTCTAAGGAAAATATGGAATTTTGGTAGTGATTACAGATTTCGATCCTTTTGGCTGTAGGACCTCTAATTAACGAAATAAGTGAGATTTTATATTTTCATATAAAAAATCAATTTTCTAAGGAAAATATGGAATTTTGGTAGTGATAACAGATTTCGCTCCTTTTGGCTATAGGACCTCTAATTAACGAAATAAATGAGATTTTATATTTTCATATAAAAAATCAATTGTCTAAGGAAAATATGGAATTTTGGTAGTGATTACAGATTTCGATCCTTTTGGCTGTAGGACCTCTAATTAACGAAATAAGTGAGATTTTATATTTTCATATAAAAAATCAATTTTCTAAGGAAAATATGGAATTTTGGTAGTGATAACAGATTTCGCTCCTTTTGGCTATAGGACCTCTAATTTTTCATATAAAAAATCAATTTTCTAAGGAAAATATGGAATTTTGGTAGTGATTACAGATGTCGATCCTTTTGGCTATAGGACCTCTAATTAACGAAATAAATGAGATTTTATATTTTCATATAAAAAATCAATTTTCTTTGGAAAATATGGAATTTTGGTAGTGATTACAGATTTCGATCCTTTTGGCTATAGGACCTCTAATTAACGAAATAAATGAGATTTTATATTTTCATATAAAAAATCAATTTTCTATGAAAAATATGGAATTTTGATAGTGATTACAGATTTCGATCCTTTTGGCTATAGGGCCTCTAATTAACGAAATAAATGAGATTTTATATTTTCATATAAAAAATCAATTTTCTAAGGAAAATATGGAATTTTGGTAGTGATAACAGATTTCGCTCCTTTTGGCTATAGGACCTTTAATTAACGAAATAAATGAGATTTTATATTTTCATATAAAAAATCAATTTTCTAAGGAAAATATGGAATTTTGGTAGTGATAACAGATTTCGCTCCTTTTGGCTATAGGACCTTTAATTAACGAAATAAATGAGATTTTATATTTTCATATAAAAAATCAATTTTCTAAGGAAAATATGGAATTTTGGTAGTGATAACAGATTTCGCTCCTTTTGGCTATAGGACCTTTAATTAACGAAATAAATGAGATTTTATATTTTCATATAAAAAATCAATTTTCTAAGGAAAATATGGAATTTTGGTAGTGATAACAGATTTCGATCCTTTTGGCTATAGGACCTCTAATTAACGAAATAAATGAGATTTTATATTTTCATATAAAAAATCAATTTTCTATGAAAAATATGGAATTTTGATAGTGATTACAGATTTCGATCCTTTTGGCTATAGGGCCTCTAATTAACGAAATAAATGAGATTTTATATTTTCATATAAAAAATCAATTTTCTAAGGAAAATATGGAATTTTGGTAGTGATAACAGATTTCGCTCCTTTTGGCTATAGGACCTTTAATTAACGAAATAAATGAGATTTTATATTTTCATATAAAAAATCAATTTTCTAAGGAAAATATGGAATTTTGGTAGTGATAACAGATTTCGCTCCTTTTGGCTATAGGACCTCTAATTAACGAAATAAATGAGATTTTATATTTTCATATAAAAAATCAACTTTCTAAGGAAAATATGGAATTTTGGTAGTGATAACAGATTTCGCTCCTTTTGGCTATAGGACCTCTAATTAACGAAATAAATGAGATTTTATATTTTCATATAAAAAATCAATTTTCTATGAAAAATATGGAATTTTGGTAGTGATAACAGATTTCGCTCCTTTTGGCTATAGGACCTCTAATTAACGAAATAAATGAGATTTTCATATAAAAAATCAATTTTCTAAGGAAAATATGGAATTTTGGTAGTGATAACAGATTTCGCTCCTTTTGGCTATAGGACCTCTAATTAACGAAATAAATGAGATTTTATATTTTCATATAAAAAATCAATTTTCTAAGGAAAATATGGAATTTTGGTAGTGATAACAGATTTCGCTCCTTTTGGCTATAGGACCTCTAATTAACGAAATAAATGAGATTTTATATTTTCATATAAAAAATCAATTTTCTATGAAAAATATGGAATTTTGGTAGTGATAACAGATTTCGCTCCTTTTGGCTATAGGACCTCTAATTAACGAAATAAATGAGATTTTATATTTTCATATAAAAAATCAATTTTCTAAGGAAAATATGGAATTTTGGTAGTGATAACAGATTTCGCTCCTTTTGGCTATAGGACCTCTAATTAACGAAATAAATGAGATTTTATATTTTCATATAAAAAATCAATTTTCTATGGAAAATATGGAATTTTGGTAGTGATTACAGATTTCGATCCTTTTGGCTATAGGACCTCTAATTAACGAAATAAATGAGATTTTATAGTTTCATATAAAAAATCAATTTTCTATGAAAAATATGGAATTTTGGTAGTGATTACAGATTTCGATCCTTTTGCCTCTAGGACCTCTAATTAACGAAATAAATGAGATTTTATATTTTCATATAAAAAATCAATTTTCTAAGGAAAATATGGAATTTTGGTAGTGATTACAGATTTCGATCCTTTTGCCTCTAGGACCTCTAATTAACGAAATAAATGAGATTTTATATTTTCATATAAAAAATCAATTTTCTAAGGAAAATATGAAATTTTGGTAGTGATTACAGATTTCGATTCTTTTGTCTCTAGGACCTCTAATTAACGAAATAAATGAGATTTTATATTTTCATATAAAAAATCAATTTTCTAAGGAAAATATGGAATTTTGGTAGTGATTACAGATTTCGATCCTTTTGCCTCTAGGACCTCTAATTAACGAAATAAATGAGATTTTATATTTTCATATAAAAAATCAATTTTCTAAGGAAAATATGAAATTTTGGTAGTGATTACAGATTTCGATCCTTTTGCCTCTAGGACCTCTAATTAACGAAATAAATGAGATTTTATATTTTCATATAAAAAATCAATTTTCTAAGAAAAATATGGAATTTTGGTAGTGATTACAGATTTCGATCCTTTTGGCTCTAGGACCTCTAATTAACGAAATAAATGAGATTTTATATTTTCATATAAAAAATCAATTTTCTAAGGAAAATATGGAATTTTGGTAGTGATAACAGATTTCGCTCCTTTTGGCAATAGGACCTCTAATTAACGAAATAAATGAGATTTTATATTTTTATATAAAAAATCAATTTTCTAAGAAAAATATGGAATTTTGGTAGTGATTACAGATTTCGATCCTTTTGGCTCTAGGACCTCTAATTAACGAAATAAATGAGATTTTATATTTTCATATAAAAAATCAATTTTCTAAGGAAAATATGGAATTTTGGTAGTGATTACAGATTTCGATCCTTTTGGCTCTAGGACCTCTAATTAACGAAATAAATGAGATTTTATATTTTCATATAAAAAATCAATTTTCTAAGGAAAATATGGAATTTTGGTAGTGATCACAGATTTCGATCCTCTTGGCTCTAGGACCTCTAATTAACGAAATAAATGAGATTTTATATTTTCATATAAAAAATCAATTTTCTAAGGAAAATATGAAATTTTGGTAGTGATTACAGATTTCGATCCTTTTGGCTCTAGCGTTTCAACAGACAGACGGACATCGTAAAATCAACTTCGCTTTTCATAAGGACCCTGAATATATATACTTTATAGGGTGTAGAATCAATATTGTAGAAATTACAAACGGAATGACAAACTTATATATACCCTTTTACCTTCGGTGCAGGGTATAAAAAAAAAAAAAATAATAATAATAATAATTTAAAAAGTTTCAGTAGTGACATTCAGGTGTAAAGTTACCATTTCAAATTTAGTCATCGGAATGTGATAATAAAGTTAAATATTAATATATTTAATATTTTTTTTAATTAAATTTTAAATATTAACTGGCGATAAAGATGGGATTGGATATTCGTATTCGGTGAATATTGGCACAGATATTCGTTACATTGTTTTCTTCAAATGATTTTTGGTGTTATTAATGACCGTTATGCACTAGCCCACAAAGTCTTAAGTATTTTACGAAAATGCAACCCTGTCATGATAAGTTGTTATTGTTTTTTGAAAATTTTCAAGCAATTATAATATAAGGGAACAAACTTTTCCCTACTTTTCATTACTGAACTAATATTTAAAAAAAATGAAAATAAAATACAGCTTTAGTACCATAGAAACTAATACTTATCCCCTAATATACAGCATTCATTAGCATAGTCATTATCCCAGTAAAAAATGGAGCTTCCTACGAAACAGCTTTTCAAAGAAGAAACGTTAAAGTTTCTCTTACGGAAAACGTGAATTTTATATGACGTTCGCACTTTGAAAGAGTATCTTTTGACTCATAAATTGATTCATATTCAGTGCATATAAAAATTGGCGAATGCAACAATCAGCTTTACAGACTGAATTTTTTGTTACCATTGTTCTTTAATAGTCGACCCTACACTGATAAAAATATTCATCTTCATATTGATGATACCCTAACATCAGAATTGTGACATCAATGTTATGGGGTATGGTGCTGATGTCTTATTATTGAGAGTTCTGCTGTAAACAACGGTCGTAATTCAACTAACGTGAAACGAACATCTGTGACGGGTAAGTAAATAATAATATTCTCACACGTTGACTTAAGTCAATTTCAATGACTTTGACTTAATGACAAATTGTCATTAAATTGATGCTCATGTGTCCTTTCTCCGATGTTACTGCGTCATCGCACTGAGGACATGTTCGTCATTTCTGTGATGCCGATATATCATCCCATTGATGACATAATTTCATTTTGACCCTGATGACACTTTGGCCAAGTGATGTTAACACCATATAAAATCACAATTTTTACTTTGGGGCTACTTTTCGTTTACTAAGAAAAACTGTAAATTTTAAGAAATGAAAAAAAAAAACCCAAACATTTTTAAACAACTTATATTAAATTGTATGTAAAAGTTTCTAAAGATAGTATAAAAAACCCGAATTCTTATACAAAAGATGAGAAAATCCTTGCCGGTTAAGTAGAGATGCTTTTGTTAGCGAAGCCGGTGTTTGTTATACCATAGAGGAAAAAATCCTTGCGCTCGGTCGAAGGCCGTCTATAACGAGAAGCTGTAGTAAGCAAAGCCAGTGTTCGTTATACCATAGAGGAAAAAATCCTTGGGCATGGCCGAAAGCCCATCTATGCTATCAATCGTACAATTTTTAAAACTTAAATTGTATAATTATTCGGATTTTGAAATCGGGATTCTAAATTTGGGATTTTTAGTTTGGGGCATATGAACTCCACCCTAAATTGTAAATATAACTTTCAATATACATTTTGAGGTGTGTTTTTATAATGAAGAATTACCCCAAAATTAGGGTAATATTTCATTTTATTTTAAGGGATACTTTTCAGTTTTTCATTTTCATTTATTTTTTTGGGGTTATATTTCCTGGGACAATATTTCGCATCGCCCATCTCTGTATGTCTTATTGCGTAGCGCATAAGTGTGTACTTACTTTTTAAAATTTAATTAAAGTGCTTCGCAAATAAAATCTTTCTTATTTACATATGTATATTCTTCTTCTTTTAACAATTTAAAATCTAATATTCATAAAATGGTAATTTTTTCTTGATAATTCTTTACAATTTAGTGGAAAAATTTCAAAATTTCCGGTTTAGCTTGACCAATCATATTTTCTTTTTTTTTTTTAATCTAGACTTGCATTGAGAAAGCGTGACAATGAAGTCAAATCAAGCCCATCTGGCAACCCTCGGTGGAGGGAATAAAATTGTATTTAATTACTTTTAAACAGAAAACCAACCACCAACTAACTAATCCTTATTAAAGAAAATAACGATCATTATTAGTTACACAAAACACATGTCCAAATTCATTTAAACTACAACAAAATTTTATCGGCTTAAAAAATTTTATAAATTCGAAAACATTTTAGTATAAGTATAAACATTATTATCTATTATTATGCATCATCATGTAATGAAGTCATTGAAATGTACACTCTATCTACTATTACACACATGTGTATATTATTACATGGACATCTACTTATAAAAGTTTGTGTTTCTGTATAAACTAACATACAAATGAATGGGCATATGTGTTTACACAGCGATTGCCAGCCAATTGAATTTTAATTCAATTGTTAATATGCATTACTTCCTGCAAATTATTTAGAATTAGAAATTTTGCAAAACTCATCAACTCAATACGCACAATTAGAATTTACATTCAAATCAATTCAATACGATTCGTTGATTATGTGATGGTGGTGATTTGTGTGTATAATCAGGAATGGGTATGTGTATTTACTAGAGTATCCAATTATTCGACTTTTGGTTTTGCTCGAGTAAGGAATTAATCGATTTTTGAATTTAAAAATTTATCGCTTAAACAGATAAGGGGCTTAAATAGTTCGAATTACTCGAATTTTTGCAATAATTTTATCTAGTAGAAAAAAAAATCATACAAACATCTTTATTTGAATTTATACTCTTATGATATAAATAAACCGAAAAACAAAAATTAGGTTAAACAATAAAATTATACATTCACTTCTATTACATATAAAAAAAACTCTAATGGGGTTTTTAGTTTATATTTTTGGTTAAATATGTACATACGATTTTTAAATTAAAAACCATATCGGGCATGATGTTGGTGTTTTATCATTCTATAAGGAGTATAAGGGTATGTAAATCAATCATAATAATTTTTTCTTTCTAATTTCTTTTTTGGCTTTTTTCAAGCAAGAATTCGGAATAAAATCAACTTTATAATACCTGAATCATGCAATCTTAGTTTTACTTAAATCAAGCTCATTTTCGCATTAATTTAAGTACGAAATCGGGATTGAATATGGATAACTTAAGTGTTTTGCGATTGAAAATCCGTACTTGAGTCAATCTTTCTGTACTTGATTTAAGAAAATCCGTACTCACCGTACTATTAATACCGCTTCGGATTGATTTGAGTACGTATGGATTGATTTTTCTTTTAAGTGTGCCTATACGAGGATTGTATAAACAAAAGTTATTCTCAGGAATTTGAAAGAAAATAAATTGTAGTCGTACGCATCCATATACTACATAGACAAGCTAATTACTTAAGTTTTCCGAGATGCCGTCTCGATTTACCTAAGCAAAGAATTTCATATGCTGGGCCTATTGAATGTAATCAATTGCATGCAAGTTTAAGAAATATAAATGCAAATTCAATTAAATATCATATTAATGATCATCTACTACAAAACAAAGAAACACTTTTTATTTAAATCTTGAATTCTACGTATAAATTGTATATACGTAATAAATATGCATATGTAAATATTGAATTAAGAATTGTTCACATTAAGAGAAACAATTTCGTGTTTTCTTCCCAAAGTATTTCATTTGAGTGCCCCGGTAGGATAGCTGGTAGTGGGCAATTCTATAAGCGCCGGGGTTGCGGGTTCGATTCCCGACAGAGACTCTAGTTTCCTTCCTGCAGACAAGCGTGGAGCTTCGTAGGATTAGCTTAGGAAATTAAAAAAAAATAAATATTTTCCTTTCAGTTTTAGAACAAAAATGTAACTAAAATTTTTTTAAAAACGTAACTAAAGTTGAGTCTATTTCTTGTTCAGCAACAATTTGTATGAAATTGAAACTTTCAACAAAATGTTTTAAAAGTATTAATGTAAACATCAGTTTGTTGTGGGAAAAATTAGTAAACGGTTTCTTAATTGTACATGTGTGTTGTTGCGAAAAAATTTTTTTCTCTATTGTGAACAGTAGTGAAAATGTTGCTGCCTATTGCATATATAAATTTCATTCTTATTATTATTTTTTTTCTTCTATTATTTGTTTTCTTTTTCGTAATCTTAAATTTATGTTTTTAAAGTAGCACGCAAGTTGCCTTAAGCCCCCATAAAGCCTTTTAAACGCTTGGGCATCAATTTAAAAATCTGAAAAATTATCAATGAAATTATACATAGAACAAAAGGAAATATGAGAAAGTAATTTTGTTCGAGTTATTCTTTATGCAATAATTATTAAATCATTTAATGGTGGAAATATTCCTCTTTTAATCGAATTACGATTAATCGAGTGGTTACTATAATATTTACACACTTAAATGTATACAAATATGTGTAGATAGTAGTGTTCTTACGATAATTCCTGTGAATATAATACAAAGTGATGCTTTACTAAGTATGGTTAAGGGTGTAAAAAAAAACTGTGAATTTAAAGAAAATTTGCGAAAATTTCTTATAGATAACAAAGTGGCAAAATTTTCCTCTGAATTGAATATTTACTTAAAATTATTTGTAAATAAAATTTTGTTTAAATAAACAACGGTCTAAAAGTAGGAAATTATATTCCAAAAGTACCAGAACTTCTGGTACTAAAAATGAAAAGAATTCAATTTTAATTAGTTTGAAAGAATTACACTATTAAAGGAAATATCCTTTAAATTTATGTAAAACCCCATATTCCAATCATTTACTTATTGAAAATAATCGACAATAAAACAGTAACAGCCCTGTAGGAAATGTCAATACTATTGATTTGGCACCAGCACTACTGACCAACTGTAGACCACTTAATGCCTTCTGCTATAGATATTAATCATGTGGTTGTCAATAAAAATCTAAAACTGTCCTTGTTATAAACTAGATAGTTCTTATGGGACTGACTATATGGAGACATTAGAGCCAGAGATAAGAAACTCAAATCAATCCGAAGAGGTATTAATAGTATGGTGAGTACGGATTTTCTTGTTTCAATGACTGATTTTCAATTGCAAAATACTTAAATTATCCATATTCAATCTTGATTTCGTACTTGAAATAATCGGAAAATGAAATTGATTTAAGTAAAACTAAGCTTGAATCAATCTCAAAATGAGCTTGATTCAAGAATTATAAAATTGTTTTAATCTTAATTCGTTCTTAAAATAAACCGAAAATGCGATTGATTTAAGTAAAACTAGGACTGAAGATTGATTCAAGTATTATAAAGTTGATTTTATTTCGAATTCGGGCTTGAAAAAAATTATTTTGAAAAATTATTATGATTGATTTACGCACACGTATTACAACTTAAAGAATAATAAAACACCAAAATCATGCCCGATATGGTTTTTACTTTAGAAATCTTATGTACATATTAAAACAAAAATATAAACTAAATGAGAAGCAAGAGTAAAAATTTTCTTTTTAACCCGTCGTGGTACACATGAGTCTAAAAAATGTGTATAAAAAATCAAAACAAGCGTAAGCCGGTGGGTTAAACACAACGAAAAGTTTAATCTTTTTTTACTTGATTTAAGAATTTTATATTTATTTCTAGAAATTCCGTGATTGATTATCGTTATCGCATTTAGGATTGTTTTGATTACGTTTTAGTATAATTCGTGCTTGAATTTTTGAGTACGACTCATACTTAAAGTAATCATAAAAAAACTTGATTTATCCCGACTGTTTTTCTTTCTGTGTAGTCTACATTTTTAAGCATTTATATTTACACCACAATAGTGGAGATGGGATTATGCGTTTGTGCTGATGTGTGTTGCTTTCAAAATATTAAGTATTATATCTATCGACTCAGGTTCACTTTCTGGGTCAAACTAATATAATAAAAGCCAATTGAAAATGGTGAAGCGTTCACATGGGCCCCATGCAGAATTCTTTCTGGAATAGTCTTCATAAATTATCTTATTATTGTGGTATAGAGATTAAATTTGGTTTAGGAAAATAACTTATTTTAACATAAACCTCCTAACATGATCAGTCAAAATTTGATTAAAGTACCCATACAAATACCATTCTCGAAAGAACTTTGCTTTAACCTGTCTGTGACATCCTTCCTTACAATCCTTCTGTGGTATCCTTGGTACAGCTATAGCAAAAATAAATTGGGGCATAACTTCCTTTTAAATATTGGTATTGACAGGATATTTGGCACGATCACTTTTATAATGCAGTACTTCTCGCATATGGTCGCACGCTTTAGTTGCAGACTCTAATTCTGGCAGTCGTGATCGAATACTTCCTCGATTCGAAAGGAATTTTATTTCTTATTGTTTTAGTCGATACCAAACGAATTTAAATTTTTTCTTATTTGTCTTATTACGAACAAATCTCATCTAAATGTGGCTTTTTAGATAATATTCGGTACAAAGAATTCTTATATGAATCATAACCTCATAACAGAATATTATTTCGCCGATTCAATAATTGTCCATGGGTTCCAATTATGGTGCACTCTGGAACATTTGTCTACAAGTTCTATGGGTGTAGGCTATCAGTTGGTCAGGCATAACCGACTATACCTTCTTAAATAAAAATACTTGCACACATTTTTTTTAAACAATTTAATTAATTTAAAGGAATTATAATAATTTCACCAATTAATTAATAATTAAACTAAAGCATGCAATCTTTTCACTAGTTCTAGCCTTAGAGCTTTTTTTTCTAAAAAGCAGACAAACGTGTAAACGCTTTGTTGACACTGTCTCCAAAAAAAGCCCCAACCAAAATAATCGACAAAAGTGGCGACTTGGAAATACTCAATCCCAGGTTTCCTGCAGGGAGTAGGTGGTAGTGTACACACACGTGTTGGCGTATAAGTGAGTGTGTATGGATTATATTGCGGTCATGTTGTGTACATTGGCGGTCATTGCTGACATAAGCCACAAATGTTAATTTCATGTTGTTTACTTACACACACATACATTTACAGCTATATATTCTCGTCTGCATTTATTCTCTTTAAAATAATAATACCGCATGTGTACTTGTTTTTAGAGCAGTGACAGTTTGAATACTATTTACCAATAGTTAAACAATATTTAGGTTAGTGGACATTGAAGTTAATTTTATAATTACTCTGGCAGTCATCTTTATTCCGGGCAAATTTACAAATATAATATAACTTAGATAACACATACACAAATTTTTATAGATAAAACAAGTTTTAATAATCGAAAACTTTTTATACAGCCGATGAAATCCTACATTCAAATCTCGATATGCCATGAAACAGGCCTTATAATAAGATATAAAATTTATATGTATGCATTTTGTTTGAGTAATTTGAGTAGCAAGATTCATCACGAACGGCGAAATAACCATAATCAATATTTGATCCAGACCCCTTAGATATTTTGTACAATATATTTTTTATTTTAAACATTAGATAATTGTTTAGTATTCCAAGGGGGGACAGTAGGCTTAAAGGCAAATTGTTTTGGAACATATAAGTCCAACTAAGAGTATTCATCATATTCATTATATTTTCAATGGCTACAGGCGTATCAGCAGAACGTGTAAACAAAATGTGACAGTTTGTATTGTTTAAAAGTTCATTTAACATGAAATAATTTGATTTTTTTTTAAAAAAGAAAACTTTATCGTTGTCAGATATGAAAGTTTTTAATGAATCAGGCGCAGTAGGCAAGTCCAACTCAATGGTTGGGTGGTAAATGACCTTAAGTAAAGTAACAGGTTCAGTAACATTAACCACACATTCACAAACAAATATAAAATATAATAAAATATGTGGTGATTATTGTAAATTCCATTCAATTGGTAAAGAGACAAATCTACACAGAAAAAATTAAATTAAAATTAAACGATTAATCATCAAAAACAAAATCAGTTTTTGAAAATAAACAGAACATTATTTAGCGTTCGGCACCCACACTCATGAACGATATCTGTTTTTTAGAGTTTGAGTAGACGAAAACAACCCTTAAAATTGTTCGTAACTAGGGGTTACATAGCCGGTAAACGGTAAACCGGTCATATTGATTACCGAATTTCAAAGAAGAATACTGGCAATTTCGTTAATTTTTTATAAATATTTCATTCCAAATAAAGTTAAATTTAAATATTTATAAAAAAAATTTTTTGTTTTAGATCAATATTAAATCACATTTATGCCCAATTTTCAGGATAATATTTAAATCTATATTAAGTTAATTTTCATAACAAACTTAAATCGTATTTAAAACAGATTGGTTTTTTGAGTTTTATTTGAAAAGTCTTATTTAATTAAGATAAAAGTATGGTAGCACTACTAAATACAAAAAAAAAAATAAAAAAAAGTGTAATTATCTACAAGGTGGTCTGAAAAAACAGCTGACTGTTAATGCTTTGCATGTCGTTGTTGTATTGTTGTGATATAAAGGCCACCTTGCTAAAATATTACAATGGAAACTTAAGTTGAAATTAAGTGTACCACATCGGTGACTTAAGTTTCACTTAAGTTTTTAGTGAAGAAGAGAATTTTGTATTTACAACGATTTTAAAAATAAATGTGTTTTAATATCAATCCTGAAAATTGGCCATTAGTTTATCGTTATTTTCAAGCATAAATAATATATTACTTTATTTTGTTCAAATACATCGTTATATAATATAGATATAGATTTAATATAATAATGCAATATTTGTTTTATTAAATAATAATAAATATCCAGCTCTGTTGGTCCCAACTTACACTAGGGACATTTCTTAAGGACAGACGATGTTTGATGGCGATGGGTCGGAAAGGTAGAGTGTGTAGTACATGCCTATCTGTACTGGACATTTGTTCATTTCTATTTCTTACTTTTCGTAGTTCATATATTATATATATTATTTCCTGTGGTTCCTAGTAGGGACGAAGGGCCGCAACAAACTCTTTCCATTCGATCCGGTTTGATGCTAGATGTTTAATTTCCCTCCAGCTTAGCCCACTTTGGTAGTTTATATACAACTATTAATTTCTGTCTGACTTCTAATGTTTCATATGTAAACACTTCAGGTCAGACTAAAGGAAATTCAAGAAATGTCCGGCAAGAAATGCCCCCAGTGTAAATTGGGACTTGCTCAGTTGTCGCTCTAAAGTACTACGGTAATTCTGATTCAAGTCATTACTAAATTACATAAGTCTTAAATAAAATATGGGTATTCCCCTAGTTTCTCAATGCCAACCTTAAAAGTCAGCATCTAATAAATGTTTTAAAACGGATGGAACAAGATCATTCCACTTCTTCCACATCTGCTGAGTCAACTCATCAAAGAGAGAATTTTTCAAGTGTGCACGCAGAGAAAAAATATGGTTGGGCATGGTTAGGGAAACAACACTATGTTTAATATAACAATATATTGTTGTCGTACGCAAATAATTGTTACTTTTCTTTAATATCAACAATATTATAGTTACTGTAAACATATCAACGGTTATCGCAATTATAAATTTGAGTATTGTTGAACGAAAAATAATTATTTTTCTAACAACTAAATTATGATAACTTTCAAAACATATTATATTAATCACAACATAACATGATAACTTTCTATACATTTATCATATTATGTTTAAGATGCAATCAAACCATTTGAACTCTAATAATTTTATGTTAGCACCATTTGTAAAATAATTTTGTATCAGTTGTGTCGTTAATTTTATATGTGAGCGGTTAAACAATTTAAAGATAAATTCCCATAAAAAAATAAGCTTAAAGAATTTAAAAAAATTAAAATATTAGCGGAGTTCATTCAGTTTAGTGATTTAATAGAGCAAATGGAAATTATCGTAGTTTTTTTGTAAAATCCAACAACAAAACACAAAGAGATTTCGTTATATTTTATAAAAGTGTTTTGATATTTCTGTTGTTTTCTTGGGTAACTGCGTATGTCTAATAACAAAATTTTCAGGAGAGCCGAAAAAAAATCTAGATTAAGCTATGTGCACCAAGTTTAAAAATCGGAATTAATACATCTTTTTTCAAAAGTTTTTAGAAACATGTAAAGAGCAATTAAAATTAGGCAATATGGCATCAACATCTCAAAATCGGAAAAGAAAAATAAGAAAAAATGGACAAACGCCGTTGCCCATGAAAACCACAGATTTTGGATTTTCTCTTTTGCAAGCCTTATATTGAACTCCGCTATTTGATTTACATTAAGAAAAATTGAAAAAAACCACAAAATAAAAATCGATGCAAAAAAATTTTTATTTATTTTATATTTTTATGACAGTTATGAAAGGGGCTGTATCATAATATGATTGCTTCTAAATTTATTATGATTAACATGATAATACTATGATTACTTCTTAGCTTATTATGATTAACATGACAATAATGTGAATAATTTCTTAGCTTGTTATCATTAACATGATAATAATATGATTACTTCTTAACTTATTATGATTTACATGACAATAATATGATTGCTTCTTGACTTATTATGATAAACATGGCAATAATTTAATTACTTCTTGACTTAGTATGATTAACAGAATAATAATATGATTAAGGGAAAAATATTATGATGTAATAATACGATTATATTTAATCATAATAGGTTTCAATAATAATCATAATATGGTGACTACAATCATTAATCTTATCATAATATGTTGCTCTTAGAATATGTTTACCACAACCATGTTTTTTCTCTTCGTGTGTGTTCATCTAATAAAACCCTACAACAAAACTCCTTTTCTGCGGTAATTGCCAGAATGGTTGCAAGATACGGCTTAGCATTTCAAAAGTTTTCAACGTCTTTCGACTTAAGAAGCCTTTTAACCGCTAAAGGCTATCTGGTGCCGAAATCTGCAATGTCTATAAAAAAGATGTTCACAGAGTACGGATCTAAAATTCGTGGAAATATTTCAGATAAAATAAAGGAAGGTGCCAAATTTAGCCTTACGTTTTGAGTGGAGATCGCTTAAAAATCAAAGGTATATGAACACAAATGGTCATTCGACCGAAACCATTTTTTGGAACTTGGGTCTTACAAGGGCACGTGGGTGCATGAATGCTGATAGATGTATGCAGCTAGTTGAAACTTAATTGGAAGAATTCGGGCTACATTTTAAGAATATAGTTTCTTAGTTGGGCTCAACCTTAAACGCACACCATCAGCTATGTTTAGCATATGGAATAGAATAGAAGTTTTATATAAAACTAACAGAGTGAATTTACAACCTGGTAATGAGTATGAGGATGCAGATGATGATACGGATGCCGATGAAGATGACCTGACTAACGGATTTAGCTCAGAAGTTCACTCGGAGGTCTTGACTTAAATATTGAAATTAAATTGTTTGTAGATTGTTTTTTGAGAAGGAATTTGTAGCCGACTAAGGCCAAAAGGCATCAAAAGATGAAATTAACTAAATTAGCATGAAAATATATGCACTGCTTCCTGTAAAATTTGCGGTAGAAGCTTTGGGTGCATTTGACTGCTAGTTGCTGACAAGCGATGTCAACAGTAAAGTTCATGCTTGATGAATTATCTACAAAATATATTGCTCTTAGCCGGGAATTAAAATGTCAATTTCACCCATCAGTTCCATGCAGTTCTTACATAATCCGTTGGAATTTTTGAAATATTCATCTAGAGGATAATTATAATTTATTTAAACTACATAAACCTTCGCTGATAAAAACGATTGTGATGTTTATAGATAATTCAAATGAGTCTTCTGATGATGCAGAAGAAATCCCTGAATAAAATAAAATTGAATAACACGGGTGTTCTGGAAATCGAAAACGCAAAACGCTAGAATTTTAAACGTCGTTTTTGAATAAGATTTCTGTAATAAAAGAATTTTATGACAAATTTTATACAAAGAGTTCTCTATTAAACAGAATTGTATAACAAAAATTATAAAAGTTATATTAAAAGTGTATTCGTTTACGATTTCCAGAACGATCAAAGAACAATTACAAAATATTTATGAATTTGTATTTGTTTCCATATAATACTTTGGCGTGCGTTGTGTTTTACAAAATTAGGGCCTAAATGTTTTCATCTTTTTGTTGAGTTGGATAAGAACAATATTGTTTTTGTGTTCGAAATATTAAACACTAGGGAACGCTATTTACTGACGTATTCATAAGAAATTAAATAAGTTTGAAATGTATTTTAAGGCAAAATTTCAAACAATGGTTTTAATTAAGGCCCTAATTGTGTTAAAGAACGTCCAAAATATTATATGATTTTGTTGTTGTTTTCTACAGAAATTCATATTGAATTTGTAAATTTCAAACGCTGCATATCTTTTGGCGTTGACAATTTTAAAGCGCAATATGAATTTCTGTAGAAAGCTACAACTGAATTATAAAAAATTTTGAATTTTTTTTTTGATGTCAATGTTATTTTTGGCGTTGCCTAAAAATTTAATCCAGAGAATTAAACGGTTACTTATATCAACCACATTTCTGCAGAAAATGTTGTTAAAATCAAGGAATATTTGATTGATACTCTGTATTAATTTGTTTGTTGTAAAAGTACCAGTTCTGTTTTGGCAGGATTTACATCCAGTCCACATCCCTGGCACCATTTTGTGAGGACGTCCAATGCAAACTCCAGAAGTTCAGATAATAGCCTGGGATCTTTACCAATTGCCACAACTGCAACGTCATCCGCATACGCAACCGTTATGCAGCACGTCCTTTCCATGGCCCTGAGTAGGGTATTAATATTCAGATTCCAAAATAAAGGTTACAATACAGCACCCCAGTGTGATCCAAGCAAGAACTGTTTAATATGGCGATTTATCACCAAGCTTGGCGATTTTGAAATGTGTTTGGCAGAGAGAATTTTCATTTGGCGATATAAAATAGCTGGCGATTTTTATGGTTATTTTTGATGAGTCAAGCGTTCTTTTAAAGAATCTTTAAAGTCAATAAGAAAAAATAAATTATTTCTATTCTGGTATTTGTATCTAAAAAATTTTAGGATTCCCTTTACCATGAGTGTACGTAATTAAAGATTAAGAACTTTTTTCATAATAAAATATGGAAATTTATTATTAAAAACAAAATTCATTGTTATTCTAAGATTTTAAAGATTATCAAAATAATTTTCATGGGAATACAAAATTCAATTTAAATGATTTTGTTTTTCGTGCTTAATTCTCAATTTTTATTATTTGATAAAAACACTGAAATTTATTATTGATGGGATAAGCTACAGCTTGTCATTTAAATATTTTAAAGATTTTTATGATTTAGGCGATTTTTTGTTTTCGTTTTTATCAGTTTTTAGCAATTTTAGACTTAAGTATATGGCTTTTTTGTGTAAACAAAATTTAATTTTTTTAAAAAAAAAACAAAAATTAGTATTATGGTTATTTTGTTGAACTATTTATGGTTTTTAATCCAAATTTTTAATATTTTAATTCGGCTCAAGTTCATTAAATTTTATTTTCATTAAAATTATTTTTTTGAAGAAAGGAATTTTACAACATGAAAATTAATTAAAATTGTTATTGATAATCTTCCATTCTTGACCGTGGCCGGGGCTCGAACCCTGGCCGGCAGGTTACCATGTCATGTTTCGATCGCAACTACTTGATCTCCTCAGATGGATTTGCCGTCTTACACTCGCAGCCATCGACGACTGCTGACGTCAATTGTCAAACATCAATCCTTAAACCAAATTGCATTCTAACCTTTGGTAGATCGAAATTTGCTTTTTTTTTGAATGATTATCCATTTTCATTGATTCTACATGTTCTTCCTTACTTCCGTTTCTTCCGTACTTTTGTCAAGAATTTTTCCTGAAGTCCAAAGTACATTTTTTATTTTCGTGTTTTTTCATTTTTGTCCTTCCCTTTCCTGTTGACCTTTTTCAGCACAACCTGAAGGACAAATGTACACATAGAGCTCGTGCCTTAGCTTTTACAATAATTAGTATTGTGGTTCTTTTGTTGAACTATTCATGGTTTTTAATCCAAATTTTTAATATTTTAATTCGGCTCAAGTTCATCAAATTAAATTTTCATTACATTATTTTTATAAAGAAAGGAATTTTACAACATGAACTTCATAAAAATAATTTAATGAAAATTAAATTTGATGAACTTGAGCCGAATTAAAATATTAAAAATTTGGATTAAAAATAAAAACAAAATTTTACAAAAAATTAACAAAGTTGACTTTTGGCAATTTTTAGCGATTTTTTGCATCCAATTTGGCAATGGAACACTAATGGAATCTAAAAACTTTCATCCAAGTGTGTAAATGATTCCTAGAATCATTGAAGGCTAAGTTGAATTAATCTTCAGGGGTTGCGCCTTCTAAGATACCTGACGAAAATAATTTTGGGCTTGTTCGAAAGGAAATTTAGTGAACTTTCGAAAGCTGTTTAGATAACTAAACAACTTTGATGTTTAGGTTTATTAGTTCGTAACACCATAAAGGTAAAAATCCTTGAGCCCATACGAAATCGCAGCCATTGGAGCCTTTATTTTAAAAATTGGGGTCTTGTTTGATAAGAAATTATTCCCTTAAATTCCCCTTAATTTTTGGGGCGTTATTTAATTCCTTTGGGGGCTTATATAATTATCAAAATTGGTGATTTATTTTGTGTGTTAAAACAACCCAAACATTGGGCATTTTTCATTTCGTTTTTTGGGGAATTATTTCGTGGAGACTTATTTCATGGCGCCCCCGATATGTTTTGAATTTTTTTTGTGCTTGTGAGATCATAAATGCAGAATTCAGACTCCGCGCAAAGCTTGTAATACATTTTTGTTACCCTAATAATAACTGACAATTTCGTTATTTTTGAAAATGGCGTTTGCTTGTTTGGCGATGATTACGCGATCCTTCTCAGGGAAAAATCGCGTGGTTGAAACATGCGAACGTTTTCGCAATACGCCAGTGGATCGCATTTAGTTCCCACGCGATGCATCGCAGCAATGTTAGACAACTTGCCGGCGATTCGCGGTCGATGATTCGGCGATGGAAATTGATTGCAGGGCAGGCTTATTTATGTATATTTTACGCTCAAGAGCAAAAACAATACAAAACAAAACAGCAAAATCAGTCTTATTGTTTATGTAGGGTTTTTGTTGTACTCACTGCAAAGAACAAAACAAAAAAAAGCAATCGTTTAGTTTTTGTAGTTTTCGTACTCTGGGAAATACCCCAGTTGACATCATAAAAATTTGTACAAGCGTCAAGTTTTTATATATTTGCCAAGCAATTCGTGTGTTTCAGTTATCCCTTAAGTCATAACGAAATCTTTGAATCGAATTCGTGACCATAACTTACTGACATTGTCATTTATTGGGTTAGTTTGGTGGCGAATAAGCCAATTTGGTACAACAAAAAACAATACAAAATTTAATTAAAATGATAAAATCTTAGAAAAAAATACTCATAACCCTTAAGCCATCGTCTTTTTTATACCCTAAATACTGTAGGCTATCATATAGACAGG